>NDGN011477666.1:0-12014 GCA_002564285.1 Tympanoctomys barrerae
GGGGGGAGAGAGAGAGAGAGAGAGCGAGAGAGAGCGAGAGAGCACAAATAGACTTTTCAGGAGTCCTTGATAACTGCTAAATGATTATTTGATTCGAGGTAGGACTAGTTTTAAATCAGGCTAGGATGGTTTCAGCACCCTTTGTTTCCCTACTTTCTCCTCTGCTTCTTCCTCTGTCCCTTCTGGTCCCCTTGTTCTGGCCCCGCGCTCACCTACTTTCTGATCTTTTCTGTCCTAGAGGAAGGTGAGGAAGAAGTGGCCGCCCCGCGGACGTCCCCACCCCGGCTGCGTGCTGCTCCACAGGCGGGCAGGCGCGGTGGTGGCGACACAGGTGGATTCCGGAGACCCTGATACGGTCTGTGCCTGGTGGGATCCGAGTCCCTATGGCCTTAATTCAGCTGTGGCCGAGAGCCAGGCTGTCCTTGGATGTCCCCTCACGCCCTGTCTAATGTCACTCCGAAAACTTCTGTTTCACTCAGCACAGGGTTGAGTCAAATTTAAAATGGTTTAATGTGAGTTTAAGTGGTTTTGAGCAACATAATTTTCTATATATTAGAAATACTGATATTTTTATAGCTAATAAATTATAAAATAAAACCGAGGGAACCAGAGACTATGGGCTTTGGTGCTTACTGTGCTTTATGCAAGAAATACACGCGCAGTCCCTCACCTAGCAGTTGGACCTTTTATGTTATTCCTTTGAACTCCTCCATTCTACTTCTTACATACTTTTAGATTTCTTTATTTATCCTCATCAAAACTTACTAATTAAACTTTAAGGTTTTAAAATTTTTCCTTGAAGCCCCAAGTTATAGTATAAAATATATCCTCCTCTGAGTCACAGGCTGAATTATTACTGAACATAATATCATTACGGATTTGACATAAATATATTACATGTCTTGATTATGAATAAGCATAAAAGTATAATTTTATTTGAAATGGATTTTAAAATGTGATGTATGGGACTTTAAAAATTGGTTCACTCAGTATTCTTTAATGATTTAATGACAAAGTGACCTAGAATTTGGCATTGATAATACCCCATTTTTCATTTTTGCAGATGTGCATTCTTATAAAATTTGTTCACGTAAATAGACCGGCACTGGAAGGAGCACGGCGTGGGTAACCATCACTCCAGTTTTTTGAAATTCTGAATTAAATGCTAAAAAACATTACATAGTGATTTATCTTTAGAAACATTTAAAATGAATCATCAGTGGAAACCTGGATAAGGTTCTTCCTTAAGTATTTTTTGAATCAGAAAAAAGTTAGCTGAACAACTTAGAAAAACTTTCCCTGTCTCTTCATGGAGCCATTTTGTTGCCTGACACCAATACTGAAGCGACCTTGGCTCAGATTACTTCACTAGGGAAGCACTCTTCCCTAAGAAAAGTCTGACTGGAGTATCTGTGACGGGGGAGAAGTATGCTTGTCCTGCCATTTTTTTTTTTTAAACAAAGAAAAACAATTATAAAAAGAGAAGTGAAGAGGTTGTCAGTATGTTGACCACACTTGGCCCAAAACCTTTTTCTTTCTTAGAAAGGGGCACAAATGGAAACACACAGAAGCTGAGAGCCTGCAAGTCTTGCCCTGCTTCCTGTTTGCGTCCATCAGTGTGTCAGCCCTTTATAAGGTGCATTTATGTTCTAAATGAAGATGCTTAAGAAAAATACATTTAAGGACTAACTCTTGGGGACAATAAGAGGAGTATATTTCCTACTAGAATCTATCAGTGCCTGTGTTGCAGGCACATGGGCAGCAACAAATTCTACCTGTATGTTTTTGTCCAGCTTTGGTTAGTGTTGGAAAGAGTTTTCACAAACTCAACTGAAGCAAATATGCTACATCAAAGTTATTTTTTTTGTGTGTGACTGTTTTATTTATTTTTTTTAAAATGACTTTTAAATCCAATCAAACCAGTAGTCATAGTATAGCTACACAGTTTAAATATCCCAACTGAAAGACAAATCAACAGATAGGATAAAAATAAAAGACCAAGTCACGTGTTGCTTGAAAGAAACCCACTCTAAACACTGAGTCATAACTAAATTTTTATTTATTTATTTATTTATTTATTTATTTATTTCTGCGGAACTGGGGATTGAACTCAGGCCCTTGGCTTGCCAGGGAAGCACTTATTCTACTGAGCCATCTTCCCAGCCTAATTAAAAGTAAAAGGATGAAAGAATACATCAGAGTTATGAGCCAGTGCTACATAATAGAAATCAAATGCAAACCATATGTGTGACTTAAAAGGTTCTGGTAGCTTCATAGAAAAGGTAATGAGAAAGATGGAGAAATTAGTTTTCATAATGCTTTATGTAACCCAATACATCACAGTGCAAACTCTAACATTTAAAGTCAGTGATGACTCAGGGTGCATTCTTTCGTGCTGTGCTTTTGAACTTCAGGGTCTGCGTTACACTCCCGGCGCATCCCAGTGCGAGGACCTGGGCTGCCAGGCTGGGCGACGTGGTGGTGCCCAGTTGGAGTCTAAACTTTGTATGTGGCCCTCACACTGTGCTGAGCAGTTAACGCCAGTTCTTCACTAGGAAGAGATGCGAAAACAGTAATTTACATTTTGCCAAATGACGTTCTTTACCCCACCTCGTCCTTCATGTGAAATCTGCCTCCTCGCTGCAGTTCTAATTAGCCATTGACTTTTGCAGTGTGCCTCACTTTTTGGCAAATGTGTCATCGCATGGTACTCATCACACTCAAATTACATTTGAAGTAGAATAATCAAGTCTATTTTTCCTGAGAATACTGATTTCCTCTAGCTTTTTATTAGTTGTATTAGCTCCCTGTAATCTGCAAAAATCAATAATTTCAGATGTTCTTCAAGCTCACATTTCCATTTCTGGAGTGATTTGGCCTCCCTCGCGCCCCTTCCTCCTCCTGCTCCTCCTTGTGCATCTCCGCTTTCCCTCCTCGCTGCAGCTCTTCTCTTCTCCCCTTCTGGGGAAAAGCTCAGCTTTAATTCTGGTCACAGTGTGATGAATGATGATCATCCTAAGCCAGTTGCTATGCTCTGGGGGGACAGGGGCACCCAAAACCTAGCGATCAGCAGCAGCAGTGGGAGAACTGGACCCTAATTCTAGGGTTTCTGACTTAGTAGGTCAACAGATTTGCAGATGCAAACCTCACTTCGCAGACCATTGGTACAGAGTATAGTACTCTGTTGGTGATTCATTTTGGTCAACAGGCTATAAGAGACAGCTGGGAAAATGTATCTTTTCTGCTAAGAAGACTGGCAATAAACACATTGTTGTCCCTCTTCTGTCCCCTTGATCCCTGCTTTGAAGGCACTCGTGCAAGGGCAAGGACCTGATTTCATGTTGATGTAATGAAAGGGAGCTCAGGGAGTTTCTGAGCTGCCACCCCACATGCTGACCTCACGGTGCTCCTGCACCACCTGACTCCAGGGTTTGTTAGGTGAAAGGACTGGAAAATTCTTTAATGTCTAACCGCCCTACCTGGTGTTGTGTTATCTGTAGCCAAAGCATTCAGCATCGACATAGCAACCAACTCTCTCAAACTACCTTCCACATGATTTCATTTTGCTGACACAGAGCAAGTCTCTTGGAGAAGCATGATATTAAAATAGTCCTTCCCTTGAAGTAAGGTCCAGTATTCTGCTGATAGGCATGCCACGTCTTGGGGTGCATGACTGATATCTCAGTTCTGAGGCATTAGAGAAAGCTGTGGGGCTGAGTATACTGTATGTAGGTTGGAGCTCAACAACCTGAAATATTGGGCTTCATAATGTCCTTCAGGTGAAGTGCTGCATTAGAACTAAAGTAAGGCAGAGTCAGATTCACCCATGACCATGTAGGAAGACCAGGGAACCCAGGGAACGTGTGGCATGCCCAGGACCCTGGTGGGAGTGGCTGCAGAGACAAGAACCTATGAAGAAATATGTTGTAGATCTCTACGAGGACATGCAGCACCCTGCAGTCAGAGTGTGTGTGCCAAGACACCTTCACTGCGAAGGTGGAAGCCCCACACCACTGGAGCCTTGCGAGGCTGCCCTGTTCTTCCCTTAGTAAAAATCATCGCAGCACACTAAACATTTCCCATAACACATATTAAGTTTCACACTGTGAAAAACTCTTAGTTATAAAAATAGTGATTTCATAGGATTCAACTGGCCAGCCACAAAGCAGGAGCCTGCACAGAGCGTGAAGTCCATTTCAGGTAATTGCTGGAGGTGCGCTCTGGAGGCCACAGTCTGTGGTCACCTTCATGTGGGCACGTAGCGTGGACCGTGTAGGCCGCGGAGCTACACTCAGCTCAGACTACTGCTAAGAGTACTCCAGAGGAAGAACTGTTATCCCAGGACAGAGCCTTCGTTCTGCCTGCCTAGGTGCGTTTCTGGAGAGGGGCTACCTCTGCTTAAGAAACATGTACATAGTCTCCGTGGATTCTTCTCCAAGAAGCCCACTATTCATTTTGAATCTGTCACTTTGTTGGGAGAATGGAGTCCTAAACTTCCGATCACTGATGCAACAGCACTTCCTCTTACTGGCTTTGTTTTTTTCTTTTAAGTCCAAGGGATCATGTGAATCTTCCTATTTTGGGGAAAGAGTTTGGTTTATCCAACAGGTATGTACTTTTCTTCATTCTTAATATATGCATTTTTGGCCTCCAGATTTCTGGAAGTTTAAATTCCCAGTTTTTCAAGTTGGTCCTTAAACCCTCAGCTGGATGTTTTCTTTATCTTTCAGGGCATTTTCAGCTGTAGCAGGACAGGTTCCGTCCACCTTCTTCCCGTCCTTGCAGTGGCTCCCCTCCTCCTTCGGGTTGCAGTGTCACCTGAGAAGCTTTCATGACTTGTCACTCTAGGTTAGGCCGGGCAATGAGCTGCCCAAGCAACTCACGCCTCCCGGGTTATCACGCTGCTCTGCTGTCTTGTTGCGATCTTGTAAGTACTGACAGCTCAGGCCTGTAGTCCGCACTGTTTTAGGGGCTTCACAATATTGAGTTATTTGCTCTTCACAACAAACATCTGAATTTCAGCTATTACTATCTCCTATGTATGAGCGTGGCCATCCGAGGCCAGGGAGGTCAGACAATGAGCTGAAGCTGAAGGTCACAAATGTTCTTGCTAGGGAGGTAGCTCCGTGGCATATGGGCCTGCTCAGCAAGCACAAGGTCCTGAGTTCTAAATCAATCAATCAATCAATCAATCAGTCAATCGATCCATTGCTAGCAGAACAGGATTAGAACCAGCTGGATTGGCACCTGATATCAGCTTAGCACCACTCGGCACTGCCTCCTACTTAATTATGGCTTTTATATTTCATGATAACAGCATAGACCTCTTACCTCTACCCCAGTGGCTGTTGCGTGTAGCTGCTATGCTCTGAGTCCCTTCCAGAGGACAGTAGCCATGTTTGCTTCAGTTCTTGTTGGTTTGCGGGACCTCCCAAGACAGTGCACAGCCCCTGCTTGGTGCTCAGTAAGCCCCGCTGGATGAATGTGCACAGGGATGCTTGTAGCAAAGTGCTCAGCGAGTATGATGCTCTCAGGAGGGATGGAACAGCGACACTGCATTTTAGGTGCAATTCTTATGGGATCTTGTTACAAGGGAGGGGAAGAAACTTACCCAGACAAGCAGTATTTTGAGAATTTCAAATGCCTGGAAAAGATGAAAGCTAAAGTGGATTTCAAGCCTGGTATTGGGCAGTTCAGTCTAAAGCAAAGCTGCTGCTGTTTAAACCTTCAGCACTCCCAGCCCCAGGAAGAGGGAGACTGCTTGAAAGCGTATAGCGCGGAAGGAAATTCGAATTCCGTGGCATGCTCTGCAGAAGAAGGGAGAGCTGTAGACTCCACTTTACTGAAAGGCCTGATGACCCTGAAAAAAATATTAAAAAAACATAAAAGAGGACATAAGCCAGATAAGAGGGCCACGCTGGAGATATGTTATCACAGTGCTCACGAAATAAGCAGGACCAGAAATAAGGCAGGCTGCAGGCAATTACAGATTGTCATTAAAGTTAAAAATATGACCCACAGCACTGGTGCTGTATTGCTTAAGGCTATTAAAGCTCCCCGCTGTCAGTTATGACACAGAGCAGGGGAAAGGAGAGTCAAAATGCTGTGCTATTTCTCCATCTTATTTTAAAAATAAAAACCTGTGTGATTTTATGCAATTTAAGTACACATAGACTGATTTTCAAGGAAAAAGAGAAATGGCAGAAAGAGGCATTACATCTACTTGAAAAAAGAATGGACACATCTTAATTGCTTGGGTTTGGATGGCAACATAATCAGCAATAAGCCTGACTTCGACTAATTAGTTTCCCTTAAGCAATTTTCAAAGACAGGAATTGGAGACAATAAACAATATAGGTATTATGTTTGATGAATTTTAAAAAGTGTGAGAATTATGGTCAAATAAATAACACCTCCTGTAGGTGTTTAAAGTAATGCGCTGAAAAGATTCACAACAAATGGAAAGACTCAGAGGAAAAAAGATTGAATTCTGAGCAAGAGCACGGGATTAAGTGACTGTCAGGGGGAGCACCCCTTATGGATCCATTCTTTGTATAACAATTGAACCCCTTACTTCACAGTGTGGTAGCGCCTAGTAATTTAGCTTAAGAGGGGTAAGTGTGCTAAGCAGAAATGATTTGGTAAAGAAGAAAGGGTTTTTTCTTAATGTCAAGGACAAAGTAACTTGTAATTCGATTTTTAATCTGCAGACAGTAGGTAATGTCAAGTCATCAAACAGTGCAAAGAATAGGCTGCTAATTGAAATAAAACGTGGCAGCATTAATGAAATTGATTAGAAATGACGAAGCAGCTGGATGTGCCAGCACTTTAGCTGTTGGAGCGGGTCTGATGGATGAAATGACAGGGCTCAGAAACCAAACTGAAAATGAAGTGTACAGCCAGAGTGTCCTGGCACCAGATCGGGTGCGATTGCATCAGATTGGAGGCCCGGGCCACGCAGCGGCCTTGCGCAACGCTCCCCGATGGCGCTGGTGAGCTCCCCTGTGTGGCACTTGGCTGGAGCCTGCACTGCTGATGACTGCTAGTAGGTGGAGGGTTGATGGGGTGTGATCGCCAACGCCATTGCTGCGGGTCAGGTGGCACAATCCCAGCTGGCAGGTGACTGTCCCCTGACTCTGATTTTGCAACCCACTGCTCTACAGGTTTTGTCATATTAAAAAAATACACCATTTTCCAAACGGTGTTCCTTGAAGCACGAGAGACCCCTGCGATGATACCAGACCCCTGTGTGAGTAGTCTCTTTGGTCCACTCAGATGAGTGACCGTGTGCTCTCACACCTAGGAAGCCCCGATGCATATTTCCACAGCAAAGTCCTATAATAAGGCAAGGATTTCCTAAGCTTCTATAGCTACTGAAAGGAATTTTAGAGAAAATCCTATAACATTGCAGCGGGACTATTGCTTTTTGTGCAAAAGTTTGGAGAATATTACCCACGTCTATCAAAAGCATTCCTATATGTGGAGGCTTCCAAGACCCTCCTCCTGTGCTCTGGGAGAAGCCAGCTCCTGGAGAGTGTGGCTCACACTGAAAGACTGTGCGCTGCAGTTCATACGCAAATGTGCTTGAGTGTACTGGGGGAGACACTGCCTGAGCCTTCTATTTGAATGGGTTAAACTCAGGGCCTACGTGCGGTCACAGACTGGCCCCAGTTCCGCTGTGCTGAGGGTTTTTGTCATGCTACTGTTTTCAAATGGATGTCCTAAGGAAGGACGGCAACTGCTGCCAGTAATGTCAAGTTGTGTGCGTCGTGGGTGCATCCCTAAGCTCTCCTGTAAAAGGGTCCTGTCATCTGCTTAGCTGCAGCGTTTCTCCCTTTATCCCCTTTACTTTTGTAACTTAAGCAGCATCAGAAAGGATGTTGAGACTATTTCTCTCAATTCATAGCCATAAATGCAATTTTAAATGACTGTAACTGGAAAAGTAATAGTGCATGTACCGTGTGGCATGAGACCACTGTGACGAAAATAAAAAATATAATTGCTCCAGGCATATATCTAATATTTGGGAGTTTGCTGGTGCATTCAAGAACAACTCTTCAGAGAGCCATTTTGGAATTTAAAGGAATGTTCAACAGCTCAGCTTAACCACTGCACTTTATATCTCCTTAACTCGATGACCCTTTTACACAAGCCGCCTGAGAGCGGTGCTGTTGAGGAATATCTGCTAACAGAACATCTTCCACGACTCGTTACTTGGGCAGCGTAGCCAAGGCTGCTCAGGGACCTGTGGCCATTGTCCTGCCAGAGAAAGCACTATACGGATCCCTGGGGCTTCCGTATTCTGCCGCTTCAGCCTGACTGTAGGGTGGCTTCCTCTCTTTCGCAGCAAACTCCCTGCCCTAGTTTCAGACACTTTATCTGCCAGGGAACATTATGTTTTTGAAATGATAATTTCTGCTGTCCTGATTTTTCCCAATGCTGTAATCTCAACAATTAAAATTGAGATTGAGATCTTAGCAATCAGAAGTATACTCTCAAGAAAGAATATCTCCTGAATGGGATTCAGTTAATGAAATATTTTCTTTGGTTTCGCTTTTCTTGCAAGAAGAAGCGAATTCTTCCTATAGTTTCTGTAGTCAGGGTGGGCCCTAGCTTTCAAATGTGATGGGTTACAGTTTACAGAATGTCAGCTATCATTTTCAATGGTACTTTTATTTCTTGATGAAGTTTTTCTGACAGGAATGACAGCGGCATGCTTGGCCCACTTCCTGGGCACCCGTTTTGAGGGTGTAGGAACACTGAAATGTTGGGTACTGATACTTCTGTTCTCTTGAATGTGTGCACATTTAAACTCTCTCTTCAAGGCAGGAAAGGGCCAAGCTCTTTGTTGAGATTCTTAGTCTTGGGGAGCACGAGAGAATGTCAGAGGGAGGAGGAAAACAGACATTTCACCATCGAGACACTTATTTACATTCATTTCAATGGATACATTTCTGAAGAAGGCAGATTTGTGTGGGAATAAAAATTCAACCACTCGTTGGCCTCGGGAAGTACAGGTTGCCATGGGTTAATGTGGCAACAAAAATGAGCCTAAGCGAGACACAATCTGGGTGACGCCCTGGGGGACGGGTCTCCACCAGGCTCTTATGGGCACTTGGGCGGGGACACCATGGGCTGCATCTTCTGGGGATGGTGTGGCACCCAGAGACCACAGTACACGGGGGTGCTCCCTACCTTGAAGAGTAATACCCAACTGTTTGGTTTTGGGGAATATCAGAAAATCTGATAAAGATCACAATAGAATATCCATCTCTGCAAATGCAGTTTTCCAAAACCCAGAACTGAGTGACTTTAGAGTTATAGGGCATGTCAGGCTAGACTCCAGATCTGGTGTCCTGAGACTGCCTAAGCAGAGACATTTCCCTTCGAAAGTGACAAGCTGTCACGAGGAAGTGAACTGTTCTCCCTTATTGGTTTCTAAGAGTTTGGCCTTTTACAGAGTTTCTGTATCTAAGTGAGTTTTGGTGACACATTTTACTCTCTCAACAACTTTCCCGGGATGAAATATTATTTTAACTAGGTCAGCTGGACCTTCCACAGAACAACTCTCACCATGCTTCTGTTTCCGGCCTGGCTGGGCCGTGGCACCAGATGATGTGGAGGAAGGAGCCGGCTCATGGGTGCTCCCGTGAGTGTGCGCCCCGTGGAAGTCTGAGGCGCGACGAGGAAGAGCATCTTTAGAATACCTTTGGCAAGGCTGTACTCATCTTCATTGTCATTAATCATGGAGAAGATACCTTTCTTGTTCTAAGCCTCTAGATTTGTGAGACTTTTTCATGGTCGCTGTAGGAAGGTGATACACCTCCCAAATGATCGCAGATGGAAGGGATCCCGAGACCAGCCCATCTGATCAAGATTCACTGCAGGTTGAAAAACCCATCTCTCTTGCTTGGAGATTTAGTCCAGAGCCCCTCCCTCTGTTCTTCTTTCTTTTGACTTTGCTCTCTCTGTGCAGAATTTAATTCTTTAAAGAGTCAGACTCCTTTTAGGGTCCTAAGAATGGAAGTAGATGCAGTGTTAGTCAGAGGGTCCCTGTCAGGGGGGAAGGAGACGAGCAGCTTGGGGGGAAGGACGCAAGACAGGCATCCAGCCTCCCCCTGGAGGAAGAGCAGGGAGAGGACGACCTGGAGAGTTTGGAAAATTGGGGAGAGGAGCCCTGGTCAGCTGGCAATGGGCACTGACGGGCTGAGGGCTTGGTGGAAGACAAGAAATGCAGAGCGTGGTAGTAAGAGGCTCAGGGACATCCTTTGGGAGGTGTATTGGCTCCCTACAGCCACAGAGAAAAAGTCTCACAAATCTAGAGGCTTAGAACAAGAATTCAGACACCAGAAAAGGGTCTCACTGGCGTAAAATCTCCAAGTCAGCAGGGCTATGTTCCTTCCGGTTCTCCCTGGTAGATGCCACCTACATACCTTGGTTTGTGGCCTTCTTCCCTCTTCAAAGCAGGTCTTGTAGCATCTGCAAATATGTCTGAGTCTTAATGAACCCACGTTGTCCCTCTTGGTCCCTCTTCATGGAGCGGTGTCTTGCTATCCTTTCTTAACCTTTTTATCTTTTCCTTGAGACAGGGTCTTCCTAAAATGCTAAATTGCCTGGGTGGGGCTCCGACTTGAGATCTCTTGCCTCAGCCTCCTAAAGTGCTAGGATTGTAGGTGTGTGCTGTCACGCCTGGCTAGGATCCGTGTCATTACACTGGTCTCATCTGAAATCTCTACACACATGTGAGGTCCCCTCTGTCATGTAGGATAACCTACCTTAGCTGTCAGGGACCAACTTCAAGGGAACATGATTCTTCTGACCACACAAGACACTGATGTCGAGTGAACAGAAGGGCAGAGTGCTGAAGACCTCAGCTTTCTCCACTTGTCTTTTTGTGACCTTTTCCTCTATCCTTTGCCTCTTTCACCCTTTGCAGTTTATGGATTCATTCTCTTGGGCTACTGTGTTTTCTTCCTCATTATTTTATTTTTTGTTTTTTCCCTCATTCTTTTAACTACTCTCCACTTTCTTATCAAGCAAGGAAGGCTTCAACAGTGGTGGGCTATGTTAAGGAACAAGGAGAGTTATTCTATGTCCTTCTTTAGTTTTACCTATGGCCATGCCAAGCACCAAAATTTCTTTAAAAAGGAAAAGGAGCTCTTCCCTATTTCTCCTAGTTTTAGCAGTCTTTAGTCTTACCTGCCTAGGCTGGAGTTTTGAAGAGTGCTGTGGCTGTGCTAAGTAAGGTGTTACTAGTCCCAGCTCATCCTAGCCCTCCCTGAAATAATGAGGAAATAATTGTGTTTTCGATACTGGGACTAAACTGCTGTGCTATTGACGGTCTTAATTGATTTGAAATATGAGAAAGCTCATGCCCTTCTCTAGAATAACCGCCTTAGCCACTTGGGGACTCTGCCTGGACTCAGCAGTTCAACACGCTCACGGAATGTGGTGTTCCTGTTGGCTCCTGGGCTGGGAGCTGCACACACACCTAGAGGCCATGTCCTGGAGGCTGGCACCGTTTATCCTGTGCCAGCCAGCATATGGACCTTAGTATCAACATCCCCCTTTATAATCCTTGTTTATATTGTTCACTAAATTCTGGAATTCCTATGCTATGCTATCACTCAGAAAAGACAGTGTAAGGATATTGGGGGAAGAATGTCGAATGGGCCACAATCCTTACTGGACACACTCGTAGCCAGTGGTGGGGTGTGTGGGAGAGAACTTCAAGAACCCAGGTGCGATAAGTCACATGCGGTGTTGTGAGGGATAGGTCGGAGCATAAGAAACATTGACAGACACACACCAGGTCTTTTTGCTATAAAGATGAGCAAGACTTAGGCCAAGCTCAGCGAGACCTGCTGTCTCTAGATGAGCAACTCTCACAAGGTGGAGACTAGCCTTCCTAAACAGAAGCATCCATCCAGAAACACACAAGTCTCAATCACAGCCCTGACCAACACTTGGCTGAGGTCCCCTTCCCCCTGTGCGGGTGGGCCCAGACCCTTCCC
>NDGN011477670.1:0-10561 GCA_002564285.1 Tympanoctomys barrerae
TGAGACCTTTATAGGTAAACGTACAGAACTTGAGAGCATACTTATAAGTGAAATAAATCAGTCCCATTTGTAAACATCATATTATCTCCCTAGTGTAAGAATTCAATGAGTGAATAATAACAAAATTATTGTTATTATTGCTATACAGTAGCTATTAGGAAAACAGAACAAACTATTCTAAAGGAAAGAGACATACTAGGATGAGGAATAGGAGAAAAGATGGTAGTGAAAAAGGAAAATAGGCATACAAATATAGTAGCCATACTACTAATTTTTTTTTTTGTGTGGAGTCGGGGATTGAACTCAGGCTGTTGTGCTTACCAGGCAAGTGCTTATTCAACTGAACTATCTCCCCAGCCCCTATACTACTAATTTCTACTATTTCATATAATATAAAAATATTTGTGTTTATATCATTTGATCAATTTTTCATGTCTATATCTTGTAATCTGCACAAGTACTTTGAAGACAACAATAAGCAATGCACTCACAATTGTTACTCTACCTATCTTGGTTTGAAATTTTGTAGCATTGTTTTTAGTGTTTCATTTCTCTTTAAAACAAATAAATTAATTAATTAATACATAAATCCCCACCTAAATCTCAGATAACTGCTTAGTAGAGATTGCATCTAATTTTAATATTCATAYAGATTTTGAAGAAGTCCAAAGTTATGGAAACAATGGATAAAAAATAATATAGTTGAAAGACATATTTCCTCCTTTAAAAATTATGTCACAATGGCATAAGTAATAAAAAAAAATAAAATAAAGGGCTTTACAAACAGCAAGGCGTTATAAATACTATTGAGTGATATTACAAAACAAAAAGAAATTCTACACAAAGATCCTGACACTAGAGTTCTCTTTCTTTGGAGAGAATAGCATATTCATTAAACAAGATATTCATTCTGTGATATTGAGACTAATGCTTCTTATTTACCTCAGCATCTGTGCTCATTTGTAGATGTACTTTAAAGTTTCCAGAGTGTATTCTTTAAATTGATCCTCACAACAGCTGTGGGTACTATGGTTACATCTTGAATGTTCCCCCAAAGATCCATGTATTGGAAACTCAGTTCTCAACCCATAATACTCTTCAAAGGTAATGGAATCTTTAAAAGATGGAGCTCAGTGGAAGGATGGTAGGTCCCGGGGGCTGTGCCTTCCAAGGAGATACTGGGATTCAGGATCCTCACTTACTTTCTGCCTCCCAGGGCCATGATGTGAGAAAGCTTTCTTTTATCACACTCTTATATAATGTTCTGTATATATATATATATATATATATATATATATATATATATATACAGAAGTGGATATTGAAGTGGATAATTTAGAGCCTGCAATGAAAAAATCAAAGAAGGACATAAGTTGTATTAGAAAACTCCATTGACAACATTTTCTTTTAGAGTTTATTCTTCCATGTTTCTCCTAATTCTTTATTGCTCTTTTGCTCTTGGCTTAGGCATTTGGTTCACCTAAAAAAATTTATCATGAGCCAAATCCATGCAGCTTTTCCTCAGTAGTTATCTCTCTACCTAGATGTATTATTCTCACTGTTTTATCATATTTTTAAGTGTATGGTTTTTTTCTCTGGCTTCACTAGGATTTAGGTACACTACCTTCAAAAGGAAAAACTTTTAGCTAATCATACCAAAAGCTTTAGCCCACCATGGACTAGGGCTCTGAATGCCAAAAACTGTCACACCTTTGTGTCTGACAAAGCCAGAGAGAAGAGATCAAGGAAATTGCCCGTTATTTCAGCCATTTACCCTTAGTCACAGAAAACAATGCCTTATGCCAACCTCTTTTCTGCATAAATTAGTCACACTTTGAGTACCTTTGAGTTGAGAGGGTAGAAACTGTTAAATGCTCAATATAGGGAAGAGATAAAAAGTAAGAAATAGATTCAAACAGATACCCAGAAAATTAAAAATTCCATTGAAAGCTGGCCAAACTACTTGAATGAAGCTTCAGACAGACTTTCCAACCTTGAAGACAGGATCTCAGCTAGTGATCATGAAATGAAAATTCTCTGGAAAATAACAAAGACCAGAAAATAAAATCTAAGAGCTGAAAGATAAAATAAAGAAAAATGATATAAGAATAATTGCTGTCAATGAAAAATCAGGAACCAACACAAATAAAATTTTAAAAAGCTATTTGTAGAAGTAATAGTAGAAAATTTCTCAAGCATGGAAAAAATAGCTGACATACAGATAACTTGAGTATAACTTGAATTAGCCATAACCAAAATAAATCTACACACAGACACATAATGATCAAGATGCCAGAAATTCAGCTCAAGAATAAATATTAAATGTCATTAAAGAAAAGAAACAGATCACCTATACAGGAAAGCCCATTGAATCATAGCAGACTTATCAACACAAATCTTCAAGTCAAGAAGAGCTTAGACTGAAGCATTTCAAGTGATCAAAGCAAACAACATCAACCCATATTGATGTACCCTGCAAAACTATTTTTCAACATCAGTGTGGAATGAGATATTTCCATGATGAAGACTGAAAAATTCATGGCCACCAGAACAACCCTACAAAGAGTACTGAAAAATATTGTATATAGAGAAAAAAATAGACCAGAATTCCAAGAGCAACAGCAGAAAGAGGTCGGTAGGCAGATCAAACAATTAAACAGAGAGAAAAAGTAAGGAATCAAGATTAGGAAAATAGCATGACAATGATAAGCCAATATATATCAGTTATAACTATCAGTGTAAATGGACAAAATTCAACAATCAAAAGAAACAGACTGGCAGAGTGGGTCAAGAAACAACAAAATTAGAATAGAGGAAATTAGAAAATTTCCAAATTTTCTCAGCTACAAATGACACATTCTCTAAAATAGACCATATATTAGCCCACAGAACAAGCTTTAAGCAAGTGCAAAGAAACTAAAATTGCTCCATGAATTATATCTGACTATAGTGCAATGAAATTGGAAATTAATGCCAAAATAAATGGCAAAAACTTCATAAACATGTGGAAATTAAATAACACCCTTATGAACAACCAAAGTTCAAAGTAATAATAGTTTTGTTCCAAAACAGGTTGGAGGGAGAACACAGTGACATTTTCAAAATGGCCCAAAAGGACTCAGTAATGGACAGTTGGATGAGATCCTCTCAGTTAAAGGACAAGACTAGTCTTACAAAACTGAAAGAGTAAATGGAAGTAATCTTCTAAGTAATTTAGGAGAGGAGCACTTTCATCAAATTCACATAGAACAATAATTGGCGCAAATCCTTGTCCTGGTACTGGTGACCTTGCTAGTCTGGAAGTCACATCTGTACAACAAGGAAGAAACGTGGGGTGTGGGCCAGGAGTGGAGGGGCACTTGCCAGAGGGAAGCACACTCTTCTTTCACAGAGGGATATGAATGTCCGCTCCAACACTGCATCTGTGCATTCTTTTCCATGTTGCACATGACAAACTCAACACTCTGGTTTTGCTAATAGAATATCTGCAGTCATATTCATCCATATGACGCGTTTATGGTAGTTATTCTTTTCACTTTAAATTCAGCTGAGCAGCTGCTTCTGCACCAAGCAGGCAGTGAGTACCCAAAGCCAGAGAGGAAGATGAACAAGCGCATAGCAATCATAATAAAAACTCCACAGGAAAGCAATGTCCTCCTTGGGCCACTGGCCAGAATTGCATCCAACTGTAACGCACTCCATTTTAAAGAAAAGGAAAACTTTCTGTCATTAGTTCTCCTCACTGTGTCTCTCGAGCAGTATGCTTAGCCACTGCTCAGGCTGAGCCATTGCACCAATTCATTAAAAATGAATAAATAAAACTCCCATTTCATGCCTGCTTTATCACCCGGAAGCCCAGCCTCCAGGAATAATGTTGCCAAGCTGAGCTTTGGCAGAAATGGAAGCTGCTGGCTATCCTGCACACATCTTATCTCTGTTTTCTCAGAGCAATACAGTCATATCAGACTAACAAATGAGCAGCATGAGGCATGGAGAAAAGCAGGGGTTAGTAACAGAGGAAATTAGAAATCCACCACTTACTATGTGGGTTTTAAAATAAATTACAGAACTTCTCTAGGCTTGAGTTTCTTCACTCACACATGTATATGATCAATATTAGCTTACCAACATCGGTGACACAGGACAGGAGGAAAAACTAAGTACTTAGTAAAAATACCTATATCTAGGAAATATGTCTCTCTCTCTCTTTATTTCCTCTTTGATTCTTGGGTCTGCTATGCACACAAAAACTTCCTAACACTCTTGAATGCTAAAATAAAACTTGGTATAAAGCATATTAATACAGATCATACATCACCCTAATTTTGTAGAACTATTAAAAGTGATTTCTCCTAGCTGTGATATCTCACAAGAGATGCAATAGACCAAAGATTCAAAAGCCATGTTTGATATACTTATCTTTAGTTCCAACCCACCTGTACTGCACTTCCAAAGAGTTCCACAGTATCAGAACAAATGTCAAAAACAGCTCTTAGACTTTTAGTCTTTCAAATTAATTCAGGAAGCCTACTTACTAAGCCTCACTGATAAGCAGTAGGGCTAACTCTGAAACCTAAAATGGCATATTTTATGTGTTTTGATACTGAATTACTTGCAAATAATTTGTGTGTACAAAAATGAAACAATACCGAAAATTATGAGATGAGATGGCAAGTGAAAGCTTTCCCATCCTCTTCAGCGTGCCCCCCAGATTCAGACCATACACACAGGACACTGACTCTGATTTCAAATCAGACTGAGTCTGACTTCAAATTGAATTGGGACGATAACATTGACCCACGTAGAAGTCCCTTATTATTATTAAAAACACTCTGTGTTGTGACATTTGGCACAGCACATTTCAGTGGAAAGTAAATTCCAATCTTAATATTTCTGTGGCTGCTTTGAGAAACTCGTACTGCCATTTACATCTCTACCACATAAACACTTGCATATATGGCCTTAGTTTCATGAAATCAAGCTTAATTTTCTTAAACTTTTATTTGTTTAATTTTTGGTATAGGGTCTCACTACACAGCTCAGACTCATAGTCTCATAGTGATCCTCCTGTCTCAGTGCTGGGACTAGTGTGCACTGCCATGCCTGGTTTCAGTGGCCAGCATGGCTTGCCTGGAGCTCTGGGGCAGACACAGCATGCAGTATTAGGGATTGAACTTGAGTCTTTGCACGTGCCAGACAGGCACTTACACTGCTCAGCTATCTTTCCAGCTCTCACGTTTAGTATTGTGTAGAAAATATCAAAGTACTTTCATTATTGTGTTAGTGGGCAAGATCTCTCTAATGCTTTAATTTCTTATCAGCCTTTTGAGGGATACAAACAAGAATAATAACTTTTTTAACCCACAGCATGGTTCTCAAATCACTGAAACAAAATGTTAAAGAGTCTGTCAGTAAGAATCTGGTTCAAGTATATATTTATTGTATGCTTCATGCCTACCAAACACACTTGTAACAATTTTTTTCCTGAATTGTCTCTTTTCTCACTATATCACCCTAAAAATTTATCTTATTCATAAAATTTCAAAGTGGTAAAGATGAACATATTCCTATGCAAAAATCATTGTTGAGTCTACACTGCTTTCAATATAAAGTCCATATGCCTATCTTCCAGGTCTCTTCTTAGAATATTCCAAAATACATTTCCAGATTCTTCTTCCCCTCATCATCAGTAAGATATAGGCTTAGGACACATTTGATGGCTTCTGCTGTGCTCTCCCACTGTACTTGCCTCCATGTGGGGCTTCACCTGTGAGGATTTTCTTGACTCAACTGTCTGTATCTGACATATCAGATTTATCTGTACTAGAAATAAAAATGCAAATTAAAAACTGCACAACCAAATAATCATTATCACTTCTGCTTTGAGGTAGTGCTGATATGATGAGGACCAGAAGTTAGGATTGGCAATGCTGTATTTAAATTCAAAGAATATAGTCCTATGAACACATTTGAGTTTGCAGAGTTATAAAAAGCCATCATTTAGAGACATTATGTTGCTGAAATAGGCGGACCTAGAAGAGAAATCTCTTGACTTAATAGTCTATGATCTACGTACACCTACCTCAGGTTAGTGTCTGTATAGAATTATTGACACCTGAAGTTAATGAAAAATGATGTTGGGTTTGCCTTATATATGTATTAGACATAACCCAATATGAGTTAAATCCTGAAGGACATGGTAGGCACAGAAAACTAAGTGTTATAGGTAATATACACAATGATATGTGGACAAGATATCCATTCATGAAACTCTAAGTGGGATGACACATTATCTACAAAGTAAGCACAGAATAAAAGATTAAAGAAAGTAAAAGAAGGGCAATAAAGGACCTGTATAGCTGGAATAAGTGAGAGTGAGTGACAGACATTTTCACCATCCCTGATGTTGTAGCTTGATGAAGCAGTGGTGCACTACCACCCATCTGCCCCACAGCCTCCACATTGGGCTTCCTTCCTGCGGGGTCTACCTCACCCCCATGCCAGAAAATCCTCAGAGGTGGTAGGTTGTGGTCAAAAAGAGAGTCCAAAAGAAAGTGGAGCTGCAGAGTTATGCATAGCCTCATTTGAGGTTGCCTACAGGTATTTTCTCAAGGTTTTACTGTTTCAAGTATTGCTCAGAAGTTATATCCACATTTACTAAAGGAGAACTTTTGAGCTGATGAGCTCTACAGTAATGATATTCCATCCACACTTCCCTTCATATGAAGGGGATATTAAATATGTATTAGAGACAGGTCTCAAAAGTCTTAGTTGTGATTAGCCTAAGAAGAGTACAATTCATTTATTTCTAGTCAAAGCTAAAATATCACCACATCTGTTTTTCTTAGAAATTATACTTTTTTATATTTCTCCCACAATTTTATAGACAGTAAATTCAAATAGAGTTTTCACCTTGTTATATCCATCTACACTTATGATTTACAATATTATGACCTAGAAGCCTAGAGTGTTAAAAGAGACCATTGAGATTAATTAGACTATGTGTTTTGTAGATAAAGGAATCAATGCCCAGGAGGAAAGATTAGAGTTTACTAGTTTTATTCTGCCATAATTTTTGGATTTAGCTGAAAATAACATATTGCATAGGACCTATAAATTCAGAACTTGCTCAGAACTTACTTGGAGGTCATTTTTAATGATTGTGACCACCAAGTTTTAAAAGTGCTTCTTTTAGTTTCTTATTCCTGGCTTAGACCATGCCCATCTCATGTCTAAGTTGTTGATCCAAGTAACATGTGAACACGCGGAGCACAGCTGCCCATCCCACCCAGCCAACAGATGTCTCTGAGAAGCAAATTTGCCAGGTGGCCTTTGTTTGTAACACAGACTGCCAGGCCCAGGCAGTAGGCAAATGTTTTAGCCATCATAAATGATGTGTGTTAGGTGAGTGAACTTTGAATGCTTGGTTTTGATCAACAACAATCCAAACTATGATGAGCTATTCATAATCTGCAAGTCCATCTTAATGGCTTTTAGTCATAAAATTGTTTTTCTTGCAAATTATACGCATTCTGAGATGAATTTTACTCCAAACCATTTGATGTGTGCATCACCATATCATTTCTTTTCTCAAACGAAGTGCCCTCAGAAACTCCAGCAAGCCTGAAAACACTGTTTCCACCATATGTCCTACTTTCAGCTCAACTACTCTGATCTATACATATACATAGAACTTGGATTTTAGAATTATGAAGTTGAATTCAAATGCTGGATCTTCCCATTTACGTTTTACTTTTTTGGCCAGATTTCTTTATCATAGCCTTTTCTTTCTTCATCTACAAATGGAAGCAATTGCACCTATGTTATTAGGTCACTATAAAGATTCAGATATATGATACATGGAAAGATACCATAGCGTTCACTTTTTGTTTTTCTCCATACATTGAGGATAATACTCAAACCTTTTGCTGTACACTGAGGAGAATACTGTGAGTAGAGTGCAAGACTCTTTTGACCCACATTTCTCATAGAGCAAAGTGCACCAGTGAATTTTATTAGAAATTACCATCCCTTAAACCATTAAGAGATGGGCAAGGTGATGGTGCCTATAGCAGGCCAGATTCAAGCTCCCTTTTTCCTTCTCTGTACTCTGTCAAACACAGGACTCTTTCTTTCATGAGTCCTACTCCAACTTTATTTTCTACCTCCAAATGATAGAAGAGGACTCTTAAAATCATCACTCATCCAAGTCATTTGGTACAGGAGCTTTGAGATTATTCTCCAGATTAAGTAGGGTATTTGAGGGACTAGGGTTTTTTTAAAAAGTACAAAGGAAGAAACCTATTTCAGCCTCAATTCTAAGACATGATATCTTGTCCAATTTTTTATTTTATTCAACAATTTTCTTTATGTACAAGCTTCCTTTCATGGTGGTTCCTTTGCCCTCTTCTCTGAATCTCTCCAGTTAGTCAGCTTATTCTTCAGCATTTCTAATCTTGGTGTCTGATTCACTGAAGTGAAAGAAATTTTGACTGTCTTCAAACTGCAACAGACTTAGGCTCTGTATTGATAATGCAGATTTTCATAAACAGCTATCTCTTTATTTTCACTTAATATTATCTATTTCAGTGAATACAGTACTTATATTACTCTACTACTCTTCAGAAAAGCTAGATATCCAACAGTTGCCTTGCATATGAACAATCTGTTTTTGTGAAATCATGCCAGTTGTCTCATCCAAGAAAAGACTATATAATAAATAAGTGATCCTTGACCTTGACCAATAATGTTGGTTTATTGTCTTAACTAATATTCAAAGTAAAGTAAGTCAGCTCTCTCATATGTTTTCTACCCACTGCTGCTCTCTGCTCAGTCACTTCTACCTCTCTGTTCTAGCTGTTCCTTCTGTCCCCTACCACCAGCCCACAGACAACACAACCTCAAAATGCGGGCTTGATGTTTCTCTAATTATATCTTTTTTCTCCATCTTCTCTGTAATTGAGACAATTTTCCTTATTGTCTGTTCATTGAATTTCTTTGAGCCTGAAGATTGACACTCCAAACTCTATTCACTTTATTTCTTTTATTATATCTTCCTTAATTGGCAAATAATTAATCTGATACTTGTTTACTTACAAAACAATTGAAAACTTTCTAGGTTTTAAAATTTCATAAGCTAGATCCATAGAAAAACATCCTCTTGCAGATTAGCTAACTGGGTTATTAAGACTAAAATAAGCTATCATTATTTTGTAAAGAAAGACATGGATAATAGAACACTAAACTTTAGTGTCTACCAAATTGAGGACCTCAGAAATTTGCAATGCCCTTTGTCTCACTCTGTCAAGAGGTTCATATTGACATAAGTATCAAAAAAAGTCTGTCAAACGTGATACTATATCTTGTATACTAGCTTGTGCTTGATGCAAAATGGTCAGTGGAGCATGGGGCACACATGGACAGCAGTGAGAGTGACTACCCAAAACTTGATGCAAAGGCTGTTTGCAAAATACAGGATGGAAAAAATATCACCATGGTAACAAATTATTTTTATATTCACACAGAGCAAAAATAGACTTATCTCTCCCTTACTCTCTGAGAAAAACATATTTTAAAGTGTAGGAAGATTAAAGGTGATATGGAGAAACAGCTGCATGAATACGTTTTCATTTTTCTTCATTTAGTTTATACTAATGTCAGTATAAATCTGACAGTCAGGAATAATTTTGAACTAGGAGAATCTCAGCTCCAGATAGCAGTAGCAGGTTAGAAGATAAATGTGTAAATCAGTCAAGAGGTCTATTTTTGAGTGTAATATACTGATGGTAGAATTGAACTTATCAAAAGGAAATGTTCCTAGCATCAGTCACTAAAGAAAATATAATTTTTCCATGTGTTTCTTCTTTCTACTTCTGAGGTCCTCTAAATTTTTATTCCTTTTCACTAACAAAAAATAATTATTCAGGTAAATGATGTTTTCATGAGATTATTTCAGGCTTTTCTATTTTTTAAACATCTAAGAATCGCCACTCAAAATGATAATTTCTGAGGAACACTGTAGGAGTATGGAGAGAAATAAAGATGTCACCATCCAGCTTTTTCATTAGAGTTCTTATGAATTAAGTTCTTAGAAGCTGAGTCTTAAGGGTCCTCACTACCATCACCATTTACCTCCTAGGTCAGAGCTAACTAATGACTTCACTGGCACCACTGACCTATCTTAAGGGAGCAGTTGGTGAGACCTGAAATTTAACTAGTATAATGTAAATATTTCAGTACGAGAAATTTTGTGACATTTTATTTTTCTCAAAGCATTACTTTCAACATTTACCAATAATCCTAATGTTTAGGAAACTAAATAAAAATTTTTTTGCAAATTTTGTCTCCAAGATAGCCAACTATGTGATGAACCATAAGCAACCGCAATTCTTTTGGTGACCCAAGATGGCCGGCCGTGTTGAAATTTTATGAGGTTTAACCTCATTGTTATTTTATTTTATTTATTTTTTTCCATATTTATTTATTTATTTTGACATCGGGTTATTTTAAAGAAAAAATATAAAAACAATGGCACAAAATCTCAAAACAAGATTTTAGGAGA
>NDGN011477679.1:0-12524 GCA_002564285.1 Tympanoctomys barrerae
AAAAAAAAAATAACCTTGTTTCAAATTAGAAAATAAAAATTGCTGGGGCTGTAGCTCAGTGAGTAAGGCTCAGATTCCATGCTCAGTGGGGCCATAACTAAGTAAACAAATCAATGTCCTCTTTTTTAAATTCCTTGGGATGGTTTTCTAGGTGAGCCAGATGGGGAAGGCGTCCCACTGTGTGACACTTCCCTTGCTGTGGGTAGGCAGTTAGCAAAGGCCATGAGCCCCAGTGCTGGTCTGATAGTGCTGTGAAAGGCACGGGGCTCTGAAATCCACAGGAATCTTCATCTCTCTGAAGCCCATTGTCATTTTAGTAACCGGGGGAGATAGGAGTACATTTTGATCATAAAGTATCTCTCTGACTTCACACACTGTGGTTGGCCGTTGGGTCCTGCTATGGGGCTTTCCCCTCATCTCTACTACAGCTGGTGGGAGTAGAGTTCCCCCAGAGAGGACTGCCACAGTGTCTCTTGTTCACCTCGGGGCAGGAAGTAGCTTGTTTTTAAATACCCAGGAGCGATCCAAATGTTTTCTACTCTTATTTAGGGTAAGGTACTACAGTCTTTGTCTAAGAGTTTTTATAGAGGTGGCCTTGTGCATTCACGTGGAACAGCCACAGCTTTATTTTCTGGAAGGCTTTCTTCACAGGCTTTCACAACTCGCTGGCTGCCAGAGACTTATGATTTTTTGAAAAATAAAAATACTACTTAGCATATTCATGTGTTTCTATGACAGGGGAGGATTGGGTCATTTAAGAATAATTCTACATTTAAAAACCAATAATCCTTGAAGACAAGTAGTTTTATTAGGAAAATATGAAATATATGGAAGTCCCAATTACAAAAACAGAAAAGCTTGTTACATATTAATCTTGGTAAAAATATAAAATGGAAATGTCTTTATGCGTCCTCCCCCTCCCCCGCCAGCATAAAGATACTGTTAAGGTATTTTACAAAGTGAAAATACATGATTTAGTGAATGTTTAGCTAGAAAGGGTGTGGGCCTGTATTTGTCACAGTGTTAAATATTTAAGGAGATCAAGAGTAACTTACTTTGCATACTTTGGGTCTCTCTGGGTATCCCCCTGTCCTAGTACTTGTGATCTCACCCTCTCAGCAGATGCTGTATTGTCCTCATCCATTTGTACTCCCCCACCCCAGTATCTGTTGACTGCCTATTTGTAAGGTAAAAATAATGAGACCCACCTCAGGGTTGTAAGAAGTCAACATATAGAAGTCACTTTGTGGTACTCAGTAGACAATGGCTGCTCAGTTCTTCTGAGGTAGTGATAAGCAGAATCCGGTGCGCCAGATGCATGGTCCAGGGAAATGACTTAAAAAGGAAGTTCTCCCCGCACTGAGGTTCTTTTGAGGGGGAGGGAAGGAATATTTGCATCAAGGAGCAGTGCATTCTATTGTGCTCTCAGATTTTGTTTTTCTTATGAAACCGAGGTCCACAGGCTGGGAACTGTATCACAATGTGTACAGCGATACACTAAGTACCTAGCACCATCTACCTCGCCTGAGGCCCAGGACACATATAGGAGCTACCCACCTAAATCTGTCTAAAATTACAAAGTTGGACTGATTCAAGAGGATCATTATGAGTCTGAGCTGCATAGAGAGATCCTGTACCAAAATAAATTAAAAGACTTTAAAAATTTTCCTAAAATTTCAAAGTTGTATAAATCCAAATGCAGGTAAAAGCAAGTTCACTATATGGTAGACAGTCAGTTAAAAAATTGATTTTGACTGGTTTTATATCTGGGCTAATTTGCCAGCTCTGTGACCTTGAAAAGAAAATGGTTTGATCTTGCTAAGATCCAGCTTCACATCTGTAAAAGTAGGATCCTAGTGATCCCTACCTGGAGGCCTTGTGAAGAATGATACAATGTAGATAAAGGACTCAGCTCAGAATCAACAATTAAGGCTTAACCAGCAGTTACTGTTGCATGTTTTTCTGAGCACCTATTAAGTGCTTGATACTGTTTATGAACTACAGGCAGGATAAATCTGTTGGTTCATTTAACAAACCTTATTACTAGCATGTTCTAGGCATCAGCACAACAGGTACAGGTATGAGCCAGGTAAACCTAATATCTGCCTTCCCAGAGCATGCTGGGGGATGGATGAACATGGTATACAGTAAATGACTTTTCACCAGCCTTTAAGGTACCTGCCTATCACCCTGATACACTCAGGAGGCTGAGGTAGAAGAATCACCAGTTGAAGGCCAATTGGGGCAACTTAGTGAGACTTTGTCTCAAAATAAAGTATTGAAAGGGCTGAGGGTGTTGCTCAAGGGTAGAAGGTGCCTGGGTTCAATCCCCATACTGCAAAACTTAAATTAATTGATTAATTACTATCCAACAGAAACAAGAGTATGAGGAACATAAAACAGGTGGGGTAGAGGCTATGTACTGAAGCAGGGTCTGCTGTAAGAACGTTGCAGGCAGAGGAAACTGCATGAATGCAGTACCCGAGCACGAGGATCCTTAGAACCTGGAGCTCTTTACTGGAGCTTTGGGATTGAGGGAGAGAAGACAGAGACTGAAGTCTATGGAGCCAGGCAGACCATGGCAGCAAGGAAGGGTTGTATAATAGAGAGGTCATAAGGAAGGGAATGACACAAACTGCATGCAGAAGGAATTAAAAGCAGCTTAGAGATTATCTGGTCCAAGTCCTTGTTTTCCAGAGGAGGAAACTGGTGGGGCTTCTCAGCGGGCCTCACGCTGCTCCCCACCTCCTGGCTTCTAGCCATCTCACAACCGTCTTTGGAAGAGATCCAAACACTCTGTCCTGACAGATAAAGGCGGATATCCCAACTCTGGCCTCCCTTCAGCCTCTGGGCCTCTCAGTATTCTTCTACAGTAGAATGAATGGGGGGGCTGGATAGCATCACACGTTAGCTGAGAGCCCAGGATTTGGGGTCTGGATTCAGTTTCCAGCACTTGGCCGCTGCACAGGCTTGGAAAATTCATTTCCTCTCCCCCAGCATCAGCTACATGTAGGTCAAATGTAGTGAAAAGTAGCCAGAACAAGGAGAGTGATGAACTAATTTATGTGAATCCCCATGGTATCTGGTCCCTCATTAGCTACTCTGTTAGGATCATTGTTATTGTAGTAGAGAAGCATAAAATTGTGAAAAGGAAATCAGTGTTGGAATATGACAAATCTGAGTTAATCTGATTTGCAAATTTATTTTCTGAATCACTCTGAGCACATTAGGCTCTCTGAACCTCACTTGCTTTGTTTGTAGGTTGGAGGGAAAATTCCGGCTCCAGAATACTTGATGAGAAAGAATGTCTAGAAGATGCCAGATATAGTACCAGCATGTTCTTCTTTGTTGTTGTTGAATAAGTAGTATAATTGTCATATCATACTTCCATTTCAAGACAATGGGTTGCCTTTTCTGCTTCCCTAACTTGGATAAAAATAATTCATATCCAATTAACATTTTTGAATTTTTACATCATAAAAGTAACTCTCACTGAAAACTGTGAATGCACCTACACAGTTCTGAGTGCTCCAGACTGGCCTACTTCCAGCCTGGGAAAAGAGGGAAGGTACAGAGGCATGGCAGGGGGCTAGTTTACTCCAGGTTATTCCACTAGGAAGTGGTAGAGCCAGATGCAGAACCAAACAGCCACACTCTAGAGTTTGAGCTCTTAGCCAAACATCTGCTACTCAGTCTCCCTGAGACTCAGCTCAGTGCCTTCCAGGAGTTTAAAAAGCCCTTGCATCATGGTGTCAGAATAACAGCACAAGGCAGAGTGGCAAGGGTTTGTCATGCCAGCACTCTGGGAGGACCAGGAGCAGGAGGGAAAGCTTGAACCCAGTTTGGGCAAAACAGAGACTTAGCAAGACCCTGTCTCTAAAAACCATAGAAAGGGATGTAACACAGTGCAAGGGCTCTGGGTTTTATCTTGAGTACCACACTACTAAGGAAAAAAAAATTACTCTGTAAAACTAGGAGTTATTTCAACATGGTAGGCATTATTAAAGTTTCTTGCTACTAAACTCCCTGAGGTCACTAGCACATACTACCGAGTAATACTTGACTTTTTATACATGGCTAAATACATGTAGTTTTAAAGAGTGGTTGATGGAGCAGGTGTGGCAGTGTATATTTGAAATCTGCACTCAGGAAGCTGAGACAGGAAGATTGCCACCACAAGTTGGAAACCAACCTGAGTTACATAGTGATTTCAAAGGCTGTCTGAACTATGAAGTGAGATTCTATCTCAAAAAAACTAAAAAAAAACAAGAGTTGGTGATGAATTTAAACATTGCTACCAAATTTTAATTTCACACAGAACTGAAATGAAGTATTAAGTGAGACAACTACAAGAAAAATATGCAGATTATACATTTTACATTGTTTTTCCAGGACAGCTGTCCTCAGAGTTCATCTCTCCTTAGAACATCTGTTCTCAGCTGGGGCCAGTATTGTCTCATAGAACATACTGACAATGTGTGGAGACATTTTTGGTTTTCTTAGCTTGGGGAAAGAGGAGGCCATGTATGACTGGTACCTAATAGATGGACATCCAAGATCTACTGTGCATCCAGTGCAGGGGAGGCAGCCCACTCCAGCAAAGACTTATTCAGTATGACTTGTTCCTATTACGGTAGCCCCTGCCACCTTGTAGTTTCATTTTCTGTGGTTTCAGGTACCTGTAAATCACAGAGTGAAAATATTAAATGGAAAGTTTCAGAAATCAACAATTGATAAGATCTTAATTGTGTGCTGTTCTGATGAAATGTCATACCATCCTACCCAGGTTATGAATCAACCCTTTGTCCAGTGTATCCATGCTCTATACCTTACCTGCCACATAGTAGCTATCTCAGTTATGTGATCAACTGCCAAGATAGTGTGTTATTTTAAGCAATATGTATATGTAAATGTGTATATATATGAATATGTATATATGTATATATAGTTGTGTACACTGGGAGTCTTGGGATGTATTTCCTCCTATAAATGGTAACTGCTATACCCAGGTTGTAAAATCCTCTATAAGAAAGTATAAAAAGTAACACAAAGTTTAAAATAATCATGTATGTATCCAGCAGTAAGTGGGCACTAGGACAGTGTTCCTCCCATCATATTCTCTCATTCACTTTTATTTATTGGAATAACTAGAAATGAGTAAGATCCTGCCTCTGTGCCTTGGGATTATTGTCTGCTTAATTTGCTTTAACATACTTCCAAAGGAAGGCTTTCCTACCCAAATTACAATAGCTTGTTTAGGTTAATATTAGCTTTACCACATGATTCAACTTCTCTTCTGCTTATAAATCACCACCCATATGGGGGAATTTCTGACTTCCTTTTAGTAGCACAAACAAACTAACATTTTCCATGCAAGGGGAGCTGTAGGCGCTGCGGCTGAGTCCTTCCTCCTGCTCAAGGGCAGGAGTCACTGGCCCTTGACTGGAATTGTCAGATTGTGCACATGGGAAACGAGCACTTTCGTAATCCTGGAGCATAGATGGACAGGCTACAGGGAAGAAAGAGGGTTACAACTCGTAACCTCTTGCCATTTTCTCATTGTATATTTATTTAGGTTCATTCTAAAGCAGAAAGAAACATATTTAATGCATGAAAAGATGTCTTGAAAGTTTTAACTGCTCACCGGTCAGATTTGGGGAAGTAGAAGTAGTATGTAAGCTCAAGAACTTGATCCTGACTTTGGACTCTGATAGCATTTTATTTCTGTCATGCGTTTTGCTTCATATTATAGTTTTTACCATTTCACACCAAATTTAAAAATTATTACCTGTAATTATTTCAGTACCTCCTTTAGTATTTCATTCTACTCGCCACCCCTCTTCCTGCTGTGTGCAAATGCTGGGACATAGAGACGTATATGAATCCACAAATGAATGTTTTTTAATACTTCTACTGGAAGAAGGAATAGAACCATATAAGTGTCCCTTGACAATCTATGATAGGATGGACTATGTTTTCATCTTTTTATTTGTCTTTTGCCATTTTTGACCTAATCCAAGGTCAAAGCTGTAGTCTAAACTGTGTGCTACATTGTTTAGAGTTCACAATAGAGTCTTCTTTGCACTGCTTTTTCTAAGACTGGTGATACGACCACACTATTCTACTGCTGCAGGCAGACAGTGCCCAGCAGGGCTAGTGTGGCGAGAAGCACAGAGAAGAAGGAAGGAGGCAGCTGGCAGGAGCTCGGCAGCCTGCTCCTGTGAGCAGAGAGCCCAACCCCCGTGGTCTCCACAGGGCACATCACTCACATTACAGAGACCGTGCTGGGCCACTGCACGGCAGGAAGAAGCTAGGAGAATTTCTATTTATAGTTAATTTTCATCCTTTAAAGATGTGTACTTTGTTTATATTTTATAATATTTAAGAAAACTTCATACTATGTGTAGATAATTTTTTAAAGATTCTGCAGCAGGGGATCACTCTAAGAGCTGCACCTCAGAGACCCCCATCACCCAAAACGGGTCTGAAGTCTATTGTTGGCCCCAAGGCCCAGGTGACCCAGAGCCGTGTTTTGCAGGTTGCCTGTACCCGTATTCTGCTATCTGTGCCTCCTTCCCAATGGCGCTGATATCACTATTTACACGCTCAGTGTGTGTGCTGTGCTCACGCCTGATAAGCCCTTCCTGTTGGTAGCCACAATATGGTTCCTCATAAGTAGCATTTGGAGGTTGCCCTTTGCTATTCTTTTTCTTCTTAGTGCATTGAGGTAGTTTCTTGACCTACTTTGAGCTCTTCCATACTTGATGCCAAAGCGCTTTTAAAAATTATGACATCCTTCCCGAAAGAAGTTTTTTTTTTTTTTTTTAGAAAACACTTGTAATTTAAAAGTTATATATTAAATATTACATGCTTTTGCTCAGGTAAAAATACTTCCTTCTACTTGTGAACTTTCTGCTTTAAGCCTTGCAGTATTTCATAATTCCTCTGAAACACTCCACCCCTCTTGGGGCCTAATCAATGCTTCATATCCATTAAACTCCTAAGTACAAGAGGCTTAGTACACCTCACAATCTTGACAACAGGCACTTTGTCAAAGAAAACAAATTATAAGGAAGACATTAGACTTTCTATCAGAAAATGTGATTATTTTACATAGAAATCTGTATAATAGGCAGCCAGAGTCAAATATCAAGTCATGAGTTGAGCCACAATAAAAAAAATTCCTGTCTTCTACCCTCACAATACCTCCTGAGGTCTGGTAATTCATTTTCTGAGGTAAAATTGATTTTTTTTCCCTCAAAAATTCTCATCTGTATTAAAAAGTGAACTTTAGGTTATGACTACAAATATCTAAATATGTATAGGTGTTATATATGTACATGCTATTTGTGGTGATATTTAGCAGAATTTACCATCTGCTTCCTGGGTGGAGTGTAATATATCAGAACTGCTTACTGACTTTTTAAAACTATAATATTTGGCTAATATCTTACTGGGAAACAAGCATTTAAATGAAGAAAATGATTCTTATCTACATGAAGTTGCTAAATTAACATCTTCACACAAACCAGAATGAAATGGAGAAATCACTACTGAGAAAAGGCAAGGAGCCAGGGAGATGGCTCAGTAGAATAAGCGCTTCCCTGGCAAGCACAAGGGCCTGAGTTCAATCCCTGGTTCTGCAAAAAACGAAACAAAACAAAAAAGAAAAGTAAGGCAGACCTAAGAAAGGGAGACAGGGCACCAGCAGGAACTGTCCTGTTGTCTATACCATCAGGTTTTAAAATTTAAATTTGCAAATAATAACGTTCGGATGTACATGAAGCTGCTTCTCTTCTTTCTTTCATGCACTCTGCACGCAAAGCACGGATTGTAGCAATGGACATCCCTACATTCTCCCCAAACCTCAGCGATGGCAGCCTCTGACCTTCCTGGAATGAAGACCTAGCTCCCACCAGCTCCTAAACCAGACTGGCACTTAATATTTTAGGAGTCTCATTTCATCATTCATCTACCTATCCATTCATTCCTTTATTAATGCAATAAATGCTTTTGGGCCAGGGAGATAGCTCAGCAGCTTAAGTGCCTGCCTGGCAAGCATAGAGTCCTGAGTCCCAGTACCAAAAATAAATAAATAAATAAAATAAAATAAAATAAACACCCCTGGCTTTCAACAAGGTTCAGTTCTATTGGGTCTCAGGGCCTCAGCAATGTAGCAAAACAGGAAGTCTTTATTGTGATAAAACTTTACTTTCTCAAATAAGAAGGGGATCCAGGGATGAAGGGGCGTAAGGGTAGGGGATGAGGATGAATTAAATGTGTTATATGCATGTATCAGCTGCCCACAAGGAATGGAGTAATCTACTGCAGACATGTACTAATAAAAAATAAAAACAAGCCCACCAGATAGCTCAATAGATTAAAATGCCTGCTTAAGCAGACTCAGGGGTGGGGTTCGATCCCCAGCATGCAGTGCTGGCCCCACCCCCAGGGCAGGCTGAGAGGGCAACTGAGCCTGGGCGTGGTGGTGCACACCTGTAATCCCAGTGCTTGGGAGGCTAGACACAGGCGGAGCACTACAAGTCCAATCTGCATAGTGAGACCCTGTAGACCCTATAGACTCTGTACTAAATACATTAAAATAAAAATGAAACTGTACAGCTCCTGCAATTCTTACCTCTCCATCTCTCTTACACACACACACACACACACACACACACACACACCATCCTTAAATCACACAGAAATGAACAAAATTCTCAGAGCACTAGTTTTAAATAAGATTTTCATGTTTCACACATCATACTTTTTAATGTAGCCTGCTTTACTTTTCAGTATTCAAATAAAGAAATATTGAAAGACCTTAAAATTAACCTTATATGCTTAGAGATGAGGAGCACAAGTGGGAATGAGAACCAAATTTTATGGACTGAAAATTTTATGTTCTTAGACCCTCCCCCAGCACACACAAATGCACACACACACACACACACATACACACACGTAATTTTCATTACCTATAAAATGTTAAATTGCTGCCTTAATTCCTAAAGTGGTATCCAGAGCAAGAACCCAGGTTCATACAGTCACCCAGCTGTCACCTTGTAGTTGGGCCCTGCTCTGCATGGCTGGCGCATCCTCTGCCCTTGGCAGGCCCCCACTCAGAATCTTGATAATATTCAGCTCCCTCTCCTGGCATTAGGTCTTCCTTTAAACTTATCAGTACACAGTGGAACAGAGAATTGTATGAGCCTCATATTTTCAAGCACTTTCCTTTGTCTACTTTCATGGGAGTCAGTGCCCTTCAGGGAATGCCTTCTCTGGAACAAATGTGTTTGGAACCATCCTTGTTTCAAATGAGTTGCGTGAGTGTGATAGAAATTTATGGGCAAGTTGGAACAGGGACAATGGTCGAAATAGTTTCCCTGAGGTTTCAGGCTCCTCTATCTGAGAGTGATTCAAATACAAGGGAGAATCTGATTCCCTGTTTACTGCACAGAGTCAATTCTCACCTGGCTAAAATTAGCTTTCAAATCACTGGGTTTTATGCCGCTGCAGCGCATCTGGTCCCCTGTGACTACAGTGAGAGACTCGCTCTTACTCCTGCTGATTACCTGTGATTATCTACCTGGTCAAGTTGTCAGGTGGCTGTCCCTACTGGGCCCCTTCACTTTAACCACAGCTCCTTACTGCTTTATCCCTTAATCATAGATTTTACATCTCAGCTGTCTTATTCCTTTGGTTCTATTGGAATTGAAGCAGCCCAAGGTACAGACCCTTCTCCCTGCTGTGACTTGTGCTTCTTGTTCAGCATTCTGATTTATGACATGCCCAGGCATGCTCCAAGTTAATTTAACAGCAAGAGACTTGTCCTATTTACATATTGAGATGGACCTTCCACTACACGCAACCCTCCATGGGACTCTGTTCCATCTACATTTGAAGTCCGCACTGCACAAAATGATTGCTATGGTTCTCCCACCTCTTCTAGGTTTATTTTCTAGATGTTTTGCTAATTGGACACTTCCTCAGGTAGGATGCAGAGATCCTGGAGTAGAAACTTCATCAGAAAAACATCTCTGATCTTCCGAATCAGCTCTTCTAGCATTACCCAGCCTCCATATGACCTCATCTTAATTTTCTTGCTACATGTATACAACAAGATTTGTCACCATTGTTTGAAAAATACTGTTGTTCCCCCAGTAACAAGTAGAACTGAGCTCATTACAGTAGCTTGTTTAAAGCAATCTGAACAGATAAGGTATAAATCCATGAGGTTACATGTAAACATGTAAAGAAAAAACAATTTTAGGTATGGAAATAAGGCATTATAATTTTTTTATAGATTTAAGTAAAATTAATTCACAAAAGACAAAAGTTAGTTCCTATGGAGATGTATATGTCAGAATGATCGGTATAAATGGTTTCTAAGCATTAATTCACCTAATTCTCAAAATAACCCTCTAAGCAGGCACTAGTACGATGCCTGTTTCCAGATGAGGAGACATGCTCCTAAAAATGAGCGTGCCTGAGGCTTCACCCACCGAATGCTGCGTGGCCCCAACCCAGCACTTCTGGATGCTAAAAAAGTTCACCTCTCATGTATTTAAGTTTTCCTTTAAGGCCTTTTATCCTTTTGTCCCTCAGTCCTCATTTTTGGTTATTAAAATCCTCCAAAACGTGTAAGGATTTCCTATCTTTTCTTTTGTAGATATATTTTAATGGTTAATAATAAAACATTTGAGAAGAGAAAATCGGATGTCAGCTCAAAAAGTTTGTTTTTTTAAAAAATGCCTTCGTCTAAAATTACCATCAATAAACAACATGATTTTAAAATTGCATTTTGTAACTATTTTACTGCCACCTAGTGATCCATTTGAAATTTTAAAATGTCTTGCTGCCATCTAGTGACCGAAGTAGAAAGTAACATGCAAACATGCTTGTGGCTTTTCATTTGGATTTAGTACGTACTGTGCTACCTTAAGAGTAGTTTGTGCAAAATTAAATTTGCATAAATTAGCATTTTAAAGTCTGACACCCGGTCATCTTGCCGTTCCTCGTTTTTCTTGCCTTTCCTCGCTTATTCTTCCATGCCAAATATTATGTTCATGTCCACAGTTCCTCTTTCATAATAATTAAGAAAGCATTAGAAGGGAAAATAGTCCTCAGAAAAAAATCACCAGGAAAAGAAAAACTACTATAAATATTTTAGTACTAAATTTATTGAGCTACTATGAGATTAATACAAGTTACCTTTGTCCTCTACAGTCACCAGAGGTGTTCAAAGTGTCAGCTGCTGGCCACCAGGCATAGTACCACAAACTGCTGAAGTGTGTATATATATATTTTTTGGCGCGCTCTGTAGTATCTCAACTTTAATACCAGTGGTATTTAGCATTTTTGTATCACATGTATTTATTTTAGACCAGTTTTATTTGTGCCAACTCTTATTAGGATAATTGACACTAATTTTTCACATGTATCCAAACTTGTTTATAGTTGATCAATCTCAACTATATTTAATTATATAAATGGTTACAGACATTAAAGGCATAGTTTTTGCATGCTTTATGTAAAGTACTTCCTGTCCATATGCACAAAATTTCACTGATTATACATTTAAGATTTTTTTAATCAAAGGTCCTGAGTCATTATTTGCCTTTTCATAAATATATCCCTATTTCCACGTAAAGTGGTTGGGCTATAATATGTTTCTGCCCTGAAGATGAGGTTATACCTTACAATCAATAAAGTCATGTCCCATTTGTAGGCTTTCAGGTATACAATCATCTGATCATCTGAATATTATGAAACATTGCATTCAAATTTGTTTCTGCCCTGCTTTGGATGTTAAGGCACTAGCAATGATCAAAGTGTTCACCCCGAGGAGCAATCACCGGCAACTGCTGGGGCACATTCACCACAGCAGCTCCTGGCTGTGGCCTTTTGTAGGCTGTGAAGCCTGAGGTGTCACTGCTTGGGTGCCCATGCCTCACCAGGAAAATGACCTCCTCTGGAAATAGAGAAATACAGATGCAAGTATGCCTTCAGCACTCCAGTGGGCGTCTCTCATGGCGCAGCATTCTGAGGGCTGGGAGAAGTTGGGAGGAAGTCTTAAGTTGGATGATAGTTATAAACACAAGCAGACTGGAGAAAAAAAAGTAGGTTCTGCTAGAAAAAAAAAAAAACTCCCACGGAAAGCTAATGAGATCATTACCTGGGAGATCAAAACTCACTAAGGTGAGCAAAAACCAGTGTTAGAGAGGTAGAGTGACTTGTGGTTGGAGAAGATGGTCATTGGTCCTGTATTTCCCCTTGGTTTATGACATCAGCAAATACGTACTGAGTCCTTATTGTGTGGCAGACACAGTGCTAGGGAGTAGGATGCGTGTCAGTGTGCACAACTCAGGTTCTTGCCTTCATGGAGTTTACAGTTGAGAGACTTTCGCTCAGAACAGCTCCAGCCTGCCCTGCCTGTGTCCCCTGGTAAGAAACACATATCGGGGCTGGTGAGATGGCTCAGTGGTCTAAAGCACCTACTTAGAACAAGCTAAAGCACAGGG
>NDGN011477681.1:0-14948 GCA_002564285.1 Tympanoctomys barrerae
AGGCCTTACTCTTCATCCTGTTGAGAATTGCAAATTTATACCATACACACACCACCATCAGCACCACCACCGTTTTATTTTATTTTATTTTAATTTTAGGCACCAGAGATTGAACCTAGGGTCTCATGCACACTAAGCACACACTCTACCCCTGAGCCACACCCCCAATCAATAACCACAATTTTAAACATAATGAAGAATATGCATTTTTAAAGCACATGTGCATATATCTCTTAACCCACTGCTCTAAGTTATGCTTGGAAAAGCATATTGACATCCCCAAAATTGGCAATAACTGCAGGCTCTATCAGTGTAGTCCTGGTTTGTAAACTATGGTACATCCTTATGTAGAAGTGATGGGTGGAGTAAAACTATTTGTGTTCACTATAAAGATATATTTAAATATATTGGTAAATGAAGCCAGATGAAAAATAACAAATAGAGCAAGACTCCGAAATCAGACCCCTCCATGGCTGTCTCCTCCCCCCTCTCCGCCTCACACTACCGGTCCTTGCCCTCTACTGGAAATGCTCACACTCCTCACCTTCTTCAGGGACCTCCTACTTGGTCTTCAAGAACCCAGCCACATGGCAAAATCTCTTTCCCCCGTGAAGATGGATTCCCCAAGCTGAAGCTGGGAGTGTGGCGCTCACGTCTGGCCTGCCATAGTGGCCTTAGGGACGAAGTCCAGTGGTGTGATCAGTGGGAAACGAACCACTCCTGGAGGGGGTGTGACCGCCCCCACATGTGCACTCATCACAATACATGTAACAACACACAGCAGAAAAAGCATATGATGGGCATGCAATGCAAGCGTGTACAGCACAAAATATGCCACACACACCACATACACAACCACCATAGTGCTCATACATGAGCTCCTGACTTCAAGTCCCTTCCTCTGTCATCTCACTTTGACCCCTGTGGCTTCCCATGGGCGGGAGTGAAAAGAACAGAAGCAATGTTTTCAGGGTCTCTGCGTGGTTCAGCAGTCCATGGAAGAAACGGACTTCGATTTGCTTTATCTGAGTATTTCAATGTGTCCTTTTATCATCTATATAAGAAGACTGAAGCTGCAGGAGAGAAAATGATTTTTTCCCCAAGTGACTGGCTGCTTGGTGGTGGCTTAAGGAGACAGTTGCATGTGACAAAGGCCCTGGATCAGAGCAGCCTGTTAACAACACACACACACTGCACTGGCCACCAGAAGATACGTGGACTTCAGCTAGAGCAGGGCTCTTGGTCTGATCTACAATGTGTCTCTCAGGCCGAGCCAGTAAACAAGCACCAGCCACTGGCACACTGACCTAGCTGTGCTCTTCACTCACTCTTGAAAGAAGTGCTCCTCTGTGGGCTCAGAAGACCAGGCTGTCCCCAGAGCTGTAGCCCTGTGACAATATTGACAGAGCCGGTCCTCCCCTCATAAAGCCCCAGTGTGCACACATGGGAAAAACAAGCCCATCCTCTCTCGCTAGGAAAGAAGTGTAAGGCATTAGGAGACTCTGATTAAACAAACAGATGTTTTTAGTCGGCAATAGAAGTGTCAACATGATCCTAATTAATGAACGTGTTAATGGCTGCTCTCTGCTTGAAGACAATAGTCACTGCCTCCTAGATCTATCCACAGTGACTCCCAGGGAACACACCTCTCACACACATGGGCCCTCAGGGAACTTGGGGAGTACTTGAGGCACTGGGGGCACGGGGAAGCAGGTGTGAGTGCACAGTCACAACACAGCCACACCACAATGCACCACACTGAACACAACCAACCCAACACTCACATCAGCCACATTACTCCCACAGAAACACATAAGGCACACATATCAGTAATATGGGAGCAAGATACACTCACAGGGCTTCACTCTGCATGAAATCATATGACATGTATACAACCAACACAACATATGGAACACTTTGCCACAGAAAAAGCCCATAGTGGACACACAATGCACATGTATACAACACACGATATGCAACACACACACACACACACACACACACACATATACACCCACATCACAGGCATAGCAACCATAGGACAAACATATCCATACCACATACACAATTCCAGTGTAAAAAGTTCGTGGTTCCCAGGGCACTAGTCTTGCACAATACACACATTCATATAGTTCTTTTGTCTTGTTTTTTTGTTTTTTGGTCTTTTTGAGACAGGGTTTCACAGTGCAGCTAAGGCTGGCTGTGAACTCACTTTATAGCCCAGGCTGGCCTCAAACTTACAATGATCCTCCTGCCTCAGCCTCCTGAGCACTGGGATTACAGTGTACACCTCCATGCCTGGCTTCCCATAAAGCTGCTATCGGTATAGTAACATGCATTGTGTGCTCCACCATGCACCAGGCACTACACCGACCATGAAGCCACAGGGGTAAAGAAAGGCATCTATTTTCAGGGGTATCCTGAGCTCACAGGGAAACTGCAGCAGAAAAGCTAACATGCCTTTAACAGGCTCATGTTTCCACGTGATTAAAAAAATCATGTGAGAGTTTGCTATGCAGGAAAAGTGTTGGGCAATATTGAAGAGCATGCTGTTGCCACCGAACAGTCTTCCCTATGATGATATCAAATAAAACAGCCCCATGACTTGTACTGTATTTATCCTTGACACAGGATTGCTATTTATCTGAAAGACTCTAGAAAGTATGCAATTGAGCGCATCTTCCTTTTCTTCCCTTGGCTTCTAGGAAGCTCAAAACAAAACTTTTGATCCACACACGGATAGAGAATTGGTTGCCATCATACAAATTTCTGAGTGTTATTAATGACCCCATTTTATATTTTTTTAATATTTTTATATATTTTTCTACTTTTCTTTCATTCCATTTAAACACTGTATAGTAGGTGACTGTATTTGTCTAGAATGCCATAGGGCTAAGATAGAAAAAAATAAATAAATTTTAGTTTTATAGATTGGGAACTTTTGCTCTACAATGACCTCCAAACCTTATTAGCTCAACATAGATTTATTTTTTGCTTATGGCTCAGTCAAATGTGGTTTGGCAGGACATGGGGCATTGTTGCACATAGCCATTCTGGCACCCACAGTGGCTTTCATCTCATGGTTCCAGCATCCCTCGAGGCCCTGACTTCCTCATAAAGAATCCACAAAGTCAAAATATTAAGGACTGTTCAAATGCAGTAGCCAGGCCTAAAAGTGGCTGACATTATTTCTATCCACATCTCATTGGCCAGATTTAACCATGTGACTCCATCTCAAAGCAGAGAAGCCTGGGAAATGTAGTCTTCCTGTGTGCCAGGAAGAAAAATGAAAGAATTGGTGAATCCAAGGCACTGTTTTCAGCCATAATAGATAAATGAATGTGCAGTAGGTTCCCAATGAAATAATCTCTAGTTCAACCCACATTATTGAGAACTTTCAAGACTCAGAGCTGTGTGTTAAACACTGTGAAATAGGGTATTATGGATAAAGTGAGCATCACCCCTGGACTTTCCACTTTGTACATAGAAAATATGATAATCAAAAACTAACTAAAATGTGAAATAAAGGCATCTTTGAGATGTGAAGCTGTGCACAGTTTCCATTTTTTGTTGTTCTTTCCTGTAGTTCTAAATGTTCTCTAATGAAAGAACTTCATAATTTACTAGTTTTTGTCTATTTATTTATTTATTTATTTTCCAGTGCTAGGAGTTGAACCCAGGGTTTTTGCACTGAGCCACATCTCAGCCCTATTTTATTTTTCTTTTTTTAAAAATGTATTTAGTACACAGTCTTCAGGGTCTACAGTGTCTTACTAATTAGATCAGATTCAAAGTGATTCTCCTTTTTACAGCCTCCCAAGCACTGGGATTACAGGTGTGCACCACCACTCAGTCTCAATTGCCATCTCAGTGTGCCCTGGAGGGAGGGCTGGAATAGCATGCTGGGGATCAAACCCCAGCTGTGCACTCTGTCTAGGCAGGTGCTTTAGTCTGCAGAGGTACCTGGCCGATCCTTTACTTTTTGTTTTGAGGTAGGGTTTTCCTAAGCTTCCTAGGCTACACTGGAATTTAGATCCTCCTGCCTCAGCCTTTTAGAAGACTGGCATTATAAGTAAGCTCCATTATGCCCAGTTCTACATTTTTAATTGAAATATGATGAGCATGCCTGAAGGGACACAAGATAGAAGAATCCAGCTCATGGACGATGGCAATTCCAAGGTAGAATGTTGCTATCACCCTGGGGACCCCCCAGGGCCCTCTCTATCTCTGTCTTCCCACATCTTGGTAGAGGTTAGAACTAGTCTGGTGTCCTGTTCCATATGTCCAGAGATCTAGGGTTCTCTCCTTTTAGGGGCATTCAAGGTACAGTTATCTCTTGGTATCTGTATGGGACTGATTCCCAAACCCTATGGGTCACAAAATCCTAGGATGCTCCACCTCCATATATAAAATGGTCTAGTATTTGTTTAGAACCTGCCCATATCGCCCCATATACTCAGATCATCTCTAGATGGCCTATAATATCTAATGCAATATAACGCTATGCAGTCACTATACTGTACTGTTTATTGAAAACTGATGCAAATAAGTCCACACCTGTTCAATACAGCAACAGTGTTCCCCCAAATACTTCCTGTCTGCTATAGGCTGAATCCACAGCTGCAGAATACATGGTCCAGTGTACAAGGAAACCTAAAGAAGATCGTGCTCTAAAGGTGTGGCTGAACGTCATCCTGGTGCACAGTGGGTGAAACCAAGTCCACAGCCAGGAACCAGAGCAGCAGGCTCCTCCGGGCAAGACAGAGAAGATGCCAGGGAGGAGTCCACCTGTGAGCAGCTCTTCAAGAGCACACCAGCTGTGCTTGTGCAGAGTGAGAGGAAGAGGTAAGAAATGCCGGGGCCTTTGTGAAGGCATGTGAGGGAGGGGTTCTTCTGGCCAAAGCCTGGGGTGCCAGATGGTAGTCGTGGGTGTTAACGATAGAAAGAAGGCAAGGCTTGACCCAAAAAAGGCTTGAATATCTGACTCAATAATGATGTATTTGGCAACATTTTAATCATCAAACATATATTAAGTGCTCAAGACAATCCTGAGTGATAGGCTTGCAATTATCTTACTAGTTTCCATAGCAATCTCTGTGGCCAGGTACTAAGAGGGTGCATGCTTTTCAGGGTGAACACAGGCTCAGAAAACCTCAGGGAGGCCCCAAGCTCACCTAGACAGAAGATGGCACTGCCACTGGCTAACTCCCAGGCCTTTTGTGCTGTGGCCATTTCTGTGGTGACAGGGGTCACCAGAACTAGCCTCTAAGTCAGCCATGGATCGATAACTCAACATCCAGCCCTGCATATGTCCACGTGACCTTAAAGCCTTATTTTGTTCACCTCTAAAATGGAGCTAATAGTGCTTTCACTTCAGGGCTACTGGAAGAGCTACATAAAATGCAACCGCACATCCCTGAGCCTAATATCTAGCATACAGAAGGAGCTATATAAATAATAGCCACAGTTATCATTGTTGTTTTTATTGCTGTCTCTGTTGCTGTTAAAGGGAAGAGGGGGTCTTAGCAGGTGGGTCCATCAGCCAAGAGACAAATGATTCGGGAACACACTAGGAGAGGCCACGGAAAGGGACAGCTGTTAGGGAGATTAAGGAAATTCACGCGGAATATATGTACGTCTGGTACGTATGGCACTTTTGGCAAAGACAGAATCAAGATGGAAACGTGCCTCTCTGGAAAGATGCGAGCAGCATTTGGCATCCCTCACGCTTCAAGCCAGGAGCAGCCCCGTGTGCGCATGTGTCTATGCGCCTCATGCAAATGCGAGGGTGGGGAGATGTCAGTTACTCATGGCTGGAAGACCCGGTAGCAGCAGACAGAGAACAAAGAGCGGGCCAGACTCCCCTGCTGAGGAAGTCAGGTCCCTGCAGGAGTCCATCCAGAGCGCTTGGAGCTCGGAATCGTCCTCTCTTCTTCTACTTGGGGCTCGAACATGGGCCGCGCTTCCGGCTGCTTGGTTTATAAAATGGGGCTGAGGTCACCTCGCCCACATTGACTCTGTGGCAGCGTAGATAGGCTTTCGAGGTCCCTGATTGTGCTCTAGTGGTTCTGACAGAAAAGGAAGGGCAGTTCTAAAGCTCCAAGATGGAATTTCAGTTCCTTCAAGTGCAAGAGCAATAATGAGAAGAAAGAGAAGAAGTTGGCTGGAGATACCTGATTCCTCAAAGAACACAACAGAGAAAGAAGGACTCTAAAGACTTCAGAGCTAGGCAATAGCCCAGAATGGGACTTTTCTTCTTACCTCAAGGAAGGAAGCCACTGTCGCCGGCCCGTCCCTGAGCTGCCCTGCCCAATCTCCTTTATTCTCAAGGACTCCTCCAACTGCCTCCTTCCGCTGACTCCTCCTACTTATTATTTGCTCTCAGGCTAAAGAAACAGCAGAGGACAACAAGAGAGAAGCCAGAGGCAGTGCCACCTCCAGAAACCCTCTCTCTAAACAAGAAGCCTGCCTCCAGTCACTTCACCATTCTATAATCAACGTCCAGCACCAGTACTCGGGGAACAGTACTGCAATGAAGCAGGAAGAGCCCAGCCTCTGACCCTGGCCTGGCACTGGTAGCTAGTCCTGAGGCCAGTCTGCGCAGATCAGATGTCCCTGGATAGGACACCTCACCTCTTGGAATCTCAATTTCCTCGTCTGAAAAATGGAGTTGACAGGAGAACTGACCTGTCCGAGTAGATGTGAGCATTTGCAGCAGTAGCAGTCACCTAACTGACCGTCTCGGGTCTGGCATGGAGCCCTGGTCCTGGCCTACAGCGCAGTTTAAAGCACAAGTGCCTTTGAGCTCATGGTTTCTGAAGTTTCAGACTATGGCTGGCTGGCTCCAGGCCAGGAGCATCATGCTGGAGCAAAGCAATACAGTGGGTGGGTCACTGTGAGCTCAGAGCTCTAATGACCAGGCCCCTTTCCCAGAGCCGGGTCTCTAATCACTCCCCTTCTGGAGCCCACACCATGTACACATGAGCCCTTGGAAACATTCCAGATCCAAAGGACACTAGGAGGACACAGTCTCATCCGCTGCCTGTGGCCCTGCCCTTGTGTTACAGAAAGGCCTTCATGCCTTCCACAAAATACCCTCACCATTTGCCTCTCTGCTTGTGTATCGATTTAGAGGAAGATTAAAGTAAGATGTGGGAAGCTGTAAACTATGACACTTTGGAGATATAGATAGATAGATAGATAGATAGATAGATAGATAGATAGATAGATAGATAGATTTGATTGTGTCTCAACAGCAAATTGTAAATTACTTACTATTTATTGTTCAGGCTCCACATGCTATCTCAAGGACTCCTCCAGATGAGTCATGGGCCCGGGGACAGAGCTGAACTGCTGACTTTGTATAGGTGTTTATCATGGGGAAATCTGCAGGGTGTTCAAAGAAAGAAAGAAGACCTGGGCAGTGGAAATAGGGAGGAGGAAAGTGGGGCTCCACCATCTGGGGTCACTTGAGCAGTGGCCAGTGGGGAGGTGCTCCTGGACATGAACTAAGGAGGGATGGACTGGAAGCCACGGCTTGACTGGCCCTCAGTGCTGCTCACCACCCAGGACAGAGAACATGTCCTTTCAGCCCCAGATGTGGAACCCTCAGATCCCACTCTCAGACCTTTGTGGAAAACCAAACATTTGGGAAAACAGTGGGGAGAGTGTGGGCAGGTCCAGTTGCAAACTCTTATATCTTCTAGCATGCGAGTTTTGCCTGCTTGGTTTTAAATTTAAATTCTATCATGGAGGGAGCAATAGGCCTAGCTTCTTTCCTTTTTCTTTCTCCTTTCTAAGGCAGGCCATGGAGGAAGAGACCGCATGTGCAGATGGCGTCACACCTGGCACAGAGCTGTGAGAATCTGGAAGAGGCAGCCCCTCCACAAATGGCTTGCCCTTGCTGCAGGTAGACACAGCCTTATGCCAGGAACTCCTGGGCAGCCTAAGGACTGGGTTTAGTTTATACTCTCTGGTTTGGAGCTCTTCTACATTGTATGTCCTACACAGCAGTACCCTGTGGCCTCATATGTAAAGCTCTCACTATGCACTGATAAGCAAGCACTCAATAACAACTGGCAGCTGTGGTCATGGCATTGTCATCTGAATGATGCTGGACCTTATGGCCTATGAGGTCCGTTAGCATAAGGCAAACCAAGGTTCAGATCCTATTGCTGTCACGTGTCCCCCCAAAGCCTGGTGTGTTTAGGAGGTGATTGGATTTTGGGACCCTATACTCATCAGGGCTTGCCACCAAAACTGAACCAAAATAAACCTCCCCTCTCGGGTTCTAGTGTTGTCTCTGAGATGAGGAGAGTGACTAGAGCATGCCATGCTCTGGCCATGAGTCCTTGAAGAGGTCACCGACTCATCCAACCTCAACTCTCTTATTCATCATATCAGAAATAATATTTTCCACCTAGTGATAGGTTGTACAATATGAAGACAACAATATGCAATGTATTAATTATTGAAACTGTCCTATAAATTGGTTTTGAAACTGTCTCATTGCTATTTATTTCTCAAAAAAAAAAATATGCAGTGCCTCTCTGGTCCACGCCTGATATACACGGGGTACTCAGATCAGAATGTGTTAGCATCCACCGTGGTTTTTCCTTTCCTACAAGCACCAATGTAAACATGTTAGGGAGGTGAGGCACCATCCATAAATTATTCCCAGGTACAGTTTCTTTGTAGGCAAAAACACAAGCAAAGGGGCCAAGGATATATCTCAGCGGCACAGCGCCTCCCTGACAAGCACAAGGTCCTGCGTTCAATTCTCAGTACCCCCTCAAAAAATAAAAATAAAAATAAAAATCAAGTGTGGAATCAGGAGATGGGAACCTGGTCTGTCTCACTGGTGACCAGGGTGAGATCAGACTCTGAGACTTGCTTTCCCCTTGAGTAGAAGAACTGAGGATTGTTACACTGGAAAACAAAACAACACCAATTCCTTTTATTTTTCTCCTACTAACTCACCAACAGAGATTGAAAAATCATTCTATTCCTTTGCCAAAAAGAAAACAAAACTCCTGGTTGGTTCTGGAAACTGAAAATTACCCCCCGGTATCACCCAGGCATCTTGGAAGAGAACCAGCCTTCCTGCTCAAAGGTCAATGAGAAACACAACACAATTTCGTGCAGCATTGGAGCCCTTAATTCCAAGAGAGCTTATGCATAACTACAGTGCACAGAGCAGGTACAAACAGGGAAGCTCCAGCTGAGCAAGGCTGCGCGCGGGCAGGGCTGCCAGTCCCTCGCCTGCTCACCCCACAGCATGCTCTGTTGCCATTGCGAGGAACCCCAGGGCTCTGGGCAGTGTCACAGCCGCTGAACTCCAATCCTTCGCTGCTTAAGTATTCCAAGGCGCTGCGCTTTACATGCACTCTCTTGCCACTCAATTTATCCTGACCACAGTGTATGTCAGCGTGTGTGTGTGTGTGTGTGTGCGTGTGCGTGTGTGTGTGTGTGTGTGTGTGTGGTCATGCACATATCCTAAACAAATCCTCAGAAAGGAAGCAAAAAGGAAGTTCCACCAGCCATTAAGGGGAAATTACAAATGCATTTTTCTTTGCCTCCGGCACATTAATAAAAGAGATTACAAAACTGGAAATGAGTGGAAGGAGCCGGGCAGCATCACAACAATCGGAGGGGGTGGGGGCTGCTTCCTGTACAGTCATCTGATTTCATGGCCGTCCCCATGCTGAGAGAATCTGTCTGCGGCGGCTGCTGGGAAGATGTGGAGCTCATGCATTAAACATCAGGGGACTCTTGCGACATGCACGGTGGGCTGGGAGGAGGCTGGGGAAGGATGAAGCCTTGATCAGCAGTGCTGCCTGGGGGATGCTCAGGACACGCCCCAGCGTGGCCACACACATGGAGTGGGACCTAGAGAATATTTAGTAAGGGCTTGGGAAAATGATTGCAGATTGCAGAGTGAGTTAAGGAGTGTAAAGTGCGGAAAGTGCAAAGATATTCTGGAAATTTGAGCACAGGAGCCTCACCTGGGGGTCCATGGTCATAGGGAAGAAGTAGTGCACAATGGAGGCTCTCTAGTCCAGAGTCTGGAAGTGATCATTAGTGTAGACCTAGGTCTTCACCCCTAGTTGTCACCCTCCACCTCACCAAGTCTTTTGCCATAGCAGTTCGCAATCTCTTCTCCAGGGGAGATCCTAGACTTTGAGTTTGACCAAGTGCCTGGTCATAGATCTTAAGAGAACTCGTGTATTTCTAGTTTTTGTCATGCACCTCTGCCTTAGCCATGGGTACATGTCCCAACTAGCCTGCTTGTCCCCAGAGGACAGCAGATGTGTACAGCTGAGCCAGATAGAGTGGCAGCTCTGAGATGCTCTGGTGAACTTGCCGAATAAACTCAGATGGGAAATATGTGCTGACTGTTGATGCAACTGAGATTTAGTGGCTGTTTTGTTATGCTGCAGCAGCTGACCGATATAGTTATATATGAAGCCATTCATTTTGTTTGAGTATTTGTTCATTCAGCAAATACTTCCTGAGCACTTCCATGCTGGACAGTTTGATAAGCAGCAGGGATATATTGGTTAGAGAGAAATCTGTGAAAAAGAGCAGAGTTTGAATCTATTAATTCAAGGATTGAAGATCCAATATGTAACAGGCACAGCAATAGGTGCAGCAATTACAGAGACAAACAAGTTATATAAGGGCCCTGCACTAACATGGCTTACAGACCACTGCCCAAGGAAATGATACAATGGAAAATTTCCAAAGATCTTAGTGAATAAGGTGTCTCTTCCTTCTCACTATTCACTGATCAGCATAAAAGACAGGAACATCAGTGGACCGACCATTCCAGTGTCAACAGGGAGGCAGGCAAGTCAAATATCACAGATCACTCATGGAAAGAGTCTCCTCTGATGCCTGATGTCCAGTGATATTCCTTATATTGGAAAATCAAGTGGAAGATGGAAAGGAAAAAGATGAAGGTCTCAGAGGAATCATAACCTAGAGGAGTTCAGACGCCAACTGGTGATGGTTAGACTTGGTCCATTGCAAGGAAATGGCAAGCCATGGGACATTGGAGTGGGAGAGCGTGGAATTAGGTTTGTATTTGGAAATTTTTGGTAAGTGCACTAGTAGGGATGAGACCAGAGGCAGGGAAGCTAAGAGAGACTGTTGTGATCCAAGAAAATGGGGTGCACCACATGGAAGCAGGTGGGGAGGGGACCAGGCCCTACATCTGGAACTGTGAAATCTGAGAATTGCATAGCTGGAAGTGTTCTGGAGCCGTTAAATTCCACAGGCTCCTTTATGCAGTAACTGGGGCTTAGAGAGGGCACAACATGTCCCTAGATCTCACCACAGGTGAGCATGGTGCTCAGACATGGGACTGTAATTGCTGGTATTCCTGAGCCTAAGCTGAGGCTCAGCTCACACGCCATGCCCATTCCTAATTCCCACAATTCCATAAACACTAATGACAGTAATAATCTCTACATTGTCTAGTGGCTGGGCCTGTGCTCAGAGCACTCTGTAAGTCCTTCCAAATCCTTATAATATGCTGCAGGGGCAGGACTCCCCATTCTACAGATGAGAAGCCTGAGGCTCAGGAGGTGGTGTAACTTAAAGCTGAGCCCAGGGATCTCATCAGACACAGCAGTGGCCATTCCTGCATGGAAGCACAGCAGGGGCTAAAGGAATCAGGAGCACATGGGCTTGGCACAGTGTCCCGTGTGGAGAAAGCATCTGACAAATGAGAGCAAGGATGACAGTGACATTAATGCCAAAGATCAGAAGGATCATGATGGGAAGAAGATTTCTATATTGGCCTTGACTATAACCCTGGGACTCTGAAAATCTCTGAGCTTTGGGGGCCTCAGTTTCCCCTCCTGTGTGTGCCATTGGCCAGCAACATCAGCGATCCCACATGGCCCTGCCACAAAGGCAGACTGACTCACTCTGGGAATCCCTGGGACAAGGCTTGAGTAATCTATGTTTAGCCCCTGGTAAGCCCAAAGTCCATTCAAGTTTAAGAGCCTGTGCTCTATATGCACAGCTCCATTATTTTTAAGACTGCATGGGGGTCACAGCTGCAGAGCCTGGCTTGGAGAAGGCACTAGAACACGTGGCCCATCCATTCCTGTCGGAGTCCCCACTCCAGGCTCCACGCGCCCAGCATGAAGGCCACAGTGACGGCAGAACCCTCTGCCCTCTGCGTCAATTTCTCCCGCTAACCAGAACTGGATGCTGCCCCGCTAGCCTCCCCTGCTCCCTCCTTCTACCCTCCACTCCTGTTTACATGCTATCCATAAAGTATGGATTTGTTGTGGCTTCGTGGAAACCCGGTCTATTTCTTCTTTTCCTCGTCCTTTTTTTTTTTTTAAGTAAATTTGAGCCTGTAATTCAGTTAATTATTTCCCAGAGCACTAGCTTGGTGGCTACAGCACGAGGCAGAGGAACGGAGACAGGTCCTCCGAAGCCTCTTTCCAGAAAATCTAATTTCATCATTGAGAAATCTTCTGTCTTAAGCGGCCTCCGCCACCGCCATAAATTTACATATTCTATATGCCTCCGGAACGGAGTGGGCTTCATTTGCATAATGCTGCTGGAGGGGCTTGCTCTCCTCTTGAACCCGAATGCGGCAGGAACGGGGAGGCAATTATTAAGCTGTAGACATTGGCAAGGAGCGAGGCCTCAGATGGATTTCAACTCCAAACCTCATCCGCCACCCCGGATGCTCATTATCCCAGCCTAGATCCCAGGCTGCCAGGGGATCTGAAGGCCAGGAAGCCAGCGAGTTGCAGGTCACCACAGGCTGGGTGGCAGTGAGCAGCTTTGGTTTCCCAGTGTCCCTGACTCTGGGAATCCTTTCCATTTCCACAGGTCATTCATTTCTCTGACGGTTGATGGCTTTGTCTCATGGTCTTCTCCGTGCATCCCTGCTACATGTCCACAGCTCTTGGAGCCAGGTCAGCAAGCCCAACCCATCTCCTTACCCACATCTCACTGTAAGTCCTGCGAGGTGCTTCATTAACAAGGAGTGGTATTTAACAAAGTCCCGGATGGACAATGGCAAGTACAGACAGGAATTCATTCATGCCAGAGTCATCCTGCTAGAGCTCTCCTCCTCTACCCAGAGCCATGTGGCCTGAGAGGTTGAGACCTGAACTCCTAGGATGGACAGGTATGTTTTTTCTCAGGATCTCAACATGGGGTCCTTTGGAGTTCTGGAAACCACAGGCCACTCTCTGCCATTTCTGGGTCTTCCAGATCTCTGAAGCTGGCTTCCAAGTCGCTCTAGGGCCTGCCAGGCCCAGCCCCAGTCATCCACAGGTATAAATGGCCACTTCTGGCCCCACAGGATACCATCCTGGTTTTGCTCCAGCATTGACTTCATGGCATCCTACAAGCTTCATGTAGCACAGGGGACCTCATCTAATAGCCTTCTAGAGAAATATGGAACCCAGACCTTCTTGACAGTTCCAAACAAGACAAACTCATGAGCCACCCAACCAGAAGTCCACTTGCCCACTCAGGGAAAGGCCATGGACACCCTTGCTAAGTAACACCGCAAACCCACTAACACACTTGACACATTTACCGACAGACTAGAACACCATCCTGCGAGCCGCAGGCAACTGCTGGAGCATTATCAGTGCTTCATCTCTTCTTATATTCAATAACAAATTGTGTGACTTTAATTTTTTCCCAACAAACATCTTTCAATTCTGAGGAAGTGAAAATACATTGAGAAACACCAGTTTCACTTCTGACACTTTCGGTGCTCAAAATCAGTGGAGTTCATATGCCTGGGGACGAACTGTGACACTTGGAGCTCCCTGCACGCCAACATTTGAACAATGAGCTACTTATTAGAAATCTGAAACAGCAAGTTCTTTGCTAAGGAAATAAAACATCCATATCTACTTTTGAAGGGAGAGGCACCTCCACAAAAAGAGGCCCCTCAAGGTTTTGTCCTCTGCACCAACTCTAACAGGCTATCTCTTTACAAGGACTAGGAGGAAAGTCACTTTTTCCGTAAGTTTGTTCTGGAGTTGAATTACATCTCTAAGAAAAGATGATTTGTCCTCACTGGCCGAGCTCAGGGGCCTGAAAGTGCAAAATGAGACTTTTCCAAAGAAATCCTTTGTGCTGGAAAACTGGGCCCAGCGATTCACAGCAACAGGTGGAGTGCAGTGTTGGGTGTCAGCATCTAGAGATGGCCGTGCCCCCCTAGCACGTCCTGAGGTCTCTAAGCCTCTGCTTCCTGATCCTCAATGTGACCGTGATAATAGGATCTACTTCACTGCCATCATCGGAGGAATTCGACGAGATGATGCATAGCAGTTGAATAAATGACCTGCCTGAGGTCACCGGAAGGAAATGACTCAGGAGGATTTGAAGACATGTGTTAGGCGTGTGTTTGCTCAGACATCAGCTCACATGTGTCCAGCTGACATGACACAGGTAACTGATGACTGATGCTTATAGACATCCAGGGTCTACCAGTTGCCTCGCAGACCTGAGCTCTCAGAGCAGCTGGCAAGGGATGGCTTCAAAAAGAGATACTTGCCAGACATGGTAGCACTCACTGATAATCCAGCATGGCAGGCTGAGGCAGGACAAGCACAAGTCCAAGCCCAGCCTGGGCATGTGGTGACTTAGTGAGACCGTATCACAAATGAAATAGAATAAAATAAAATAAAAAGGGTTGGCATTGTAGCTTAATATGATATGATGCCCAGGCATGATGGCACATGCCTATAATCCCAGCACTAGGGAGGCAGAGGCAGGAGGATCTCTCTGAGTTCAAGGCCAGCATAGGCTATATAGTGAGGTCAAGGCCAGTCTGAACTATCTAGGAAAACCCGGCCTTAAAAAACAAAACTAAGGGGGAAACTACCCGCTCAGGCCTCCTTCCTGTCCCTCTCTTGGACAGGAGCTTTCTTTCTCTCAATAAATATATTCTGCTC
>NDGN011477687.1:0-11217 GCA_002564285.1 Tympanoctomys barrerae
GCAGAATACTCGTCTGCAAATGGCTTTTTCTGCTAAGGTTAGGTAACCCGGACCGCACCACTTCCACTGATGCACCCGTCCCTCAGACGCTTTGGCTCCACGAGGCACGAAGCACCAAGAGAGGGTAACGCTGGTCACTACAGATGACGGGCAATGTCCTGGCAACCACAGCAGTCAGAGTAGGTGCCAGGGAGAAGCAAGGAGCCCCCGGCTCTCGTTGAAACAAGTGGTTTACTCAAGGGCTCTGAACTGCACTGCGCTCACCTGCCGGCATGCGTCCATGTGCTGGGACAGTGTGAGTCTGAGGGCGGCGACCTACTCTGATCATTTTCAGGACTTCTCTGGCATCTGAAAAGTGTCCTACTCAGAGCATGAACATGTGGATGATTCCAGCTTGCCAGAAAATGACCCTTAAGTCTGCTCAAAGGGAGCAAAGCGACACCGTCTTGGGGGCACACACTGGCCTGGCAGCAGGTCTGAGGGTGACTCTCGCCAGAAGCTTTGGGGTCATTCAGTTTCAGTGTGGCCCCACGAAGAGGGCACTCATGCCCACGAAGGTTTAACCTGAGTGACCTGGGGGTAGAAGTTATGACTGTCAGATGTCACCTCTGCTGTTCCCATTCCTACAACATGCTTGTCCACTGCAAATGGCAGTAAAAGACATCAAATGAAGGATCTGAGATCAGGTCCCTGAAACATCCTGGTGGCCTCAGAAGATGCACGGTCCACGCAGGTGTTCTGCTCTGACTCAGTCTGTGTTACGTCCAGTACCTACCACCGTAACAGCGGCACACTGGCTCCTCGTGGTCACCGAGCCGTCTGGGCTGGCGTGGTCCACAAGGACCACCTGTGGTGCCCCACCTAAGGGGCAGAGCTAGCAGCAGTGGTCCGCTCCCAGCGACTTACACCAAGACCAAGAAGGTTAAGGAAAGCGTCCAGGAGCTAGGAGCACTGCTCAGGGGAGGGGCACTGGCTTGGCACAAGTGAGGCTTGGCGTCACAGCCCCAGCACCCGACATCACACATCTCTTCGAGGTCCTCAGTGAGACAGTCACAGGGGACATTCAGAACCACCTTTAGAGCACAATGAAAACACAAATGAAAGGCAGGTGCTCCCAGGAAACATACTATTGAGGAACACAGAACAAGACCTACTGCCACCACCCAGCCTCTGCCACAACCAGGCACCCCGCCCTCCCAGAGCCAGCGAGCTCAGTGTGGGCAAGGGGCATATGCAAATGCCACACCCCAAGATGGCTCAACCTCTCTGTGTGTCTCCCTAACACATACAGTTCCATACACCACTATGAATATTCTATTATCTTCGAAGTGAAGTTATAAATAACACCTAAAGCTGTGCATGGTGGCCCGTACCCCGGAACCCCAGCACTCCAGAGGCTGAGCCAGGACTGCTGCTTTGAGCCCAGCCTACGCTACAGTGAGACCTTGTCTTAAACAAAACAAAACACCATCTGAAAAGACTTGTCATGGTTTATACCTACATGTTGCCTCAACACCTCAGGCAGGCATAGGTGGGACTTTTTTTCATATTTTAGGGAAGGGTCTACAGGATGTTCAGTGTCTCACCATTAGGTCGGACTCGTAGTGACCTGCCTGTTTATAACGTCCCAAGAGCCAGGATTACAGGCACGCACCACCACGCCCAGTCTTAATTGCCCTCTCAGTAGGCCCCAGGGGTGGGGCCAGTAAGGCAGGAGCAGGGATTGAGCCCCCAGCCCCTGCTTGCAGGCACTTTAATCCGCTGAGCTATCTGGCCGGTCCCATGGAGCTTGTTCAAAGGTGGCTGGATCTAGAAGCTGCAGGTAGTGGCATGTGATTATTTACTAGTTTGCAGACCTCTCTACACTCGTGCCTGGCCTGCGTCAAAGTCTCATGCCAGTGACAGAAATGATGTACAGCCAAGCAACATCACTGCTGTGGTCTGGACCCTAAATCCCCCAGGATGCCCTACGGTCCTGGGGGGACCTTTGGGAAGAAGTTAGGGTGTAGCTACCCCTGTGATCTCTTTGCTCCTGGCTCCTGTGAGACAGGTGGCTTTGCTAAGCCATTAGTTCTCACCACAGTGCCGCTCTACAACAGGCCCAAACCAAGGGGACAGACTCGCGGCCTGGACCTCCGGACAGGGAGCCGCAGGAGCCTCTTCTCCCATGAGGAGCACTGGCCTGGAATCCTGCTGGAGATGGAAAGCGATCGGTCACCACTGAGGGAGAACAGGCGCAGGAGGTGCAGGGCCTGGCAGAGAGGCCAAGCCAGCAAGGGGCTGGATGCCCCCCAGGCCTCACAGACAGCGCCCTCTGAGGGGCTCTCCCGGACCTGACTCCTGACAGCACGAGCACAGGGGAAGCAAGAAGAGCGCCGCAGGCAGAGGCAACCGCGAGCACCAAGGCCGAGAAGGGACAGAAGACTGCTGGAAACAGGCTGCGTGAGGCAGAAAGGCGGCTCGCAGGGCGACCAGGTCCTCAGAAGAGCCTAGGTGCAGGCGTGGGGCGGGGCTTGCTCCGCACGGGCTTCAAGGCACTCACACTGTGAACGCAGTGCGATGTCTACCGCAGAAAGCTGCCCACGCTCATGGTGCGCAGCACGGCTGGGAAGGAAGGGCAGCGAGCGGTGGGGAGGCCGGGAGGCTGCGCAGAAGGGCCGGCTCGGGCAGCGACAGCCCCGACAGCACCGGGCAGTTTCCAGGGCACTTGCAGCACAGCAAAAAGCGTGGTCGAGAGCGCGGCCCGGCTCCTGAATACAGACACACAAGCCTGCGATTTCAGTCGCAGGTCTAGGTGTGATGACAGCCACCAGAGCATGCCACGGACAGCTGGGGTGCAGAGGGGGCGACAGCTGGAGAAGCCCGGACGCCAGCAGGGAACCCGGCAGCCAAGACAGGAGTCCCCTCAGCAGTGCCAGAAGACGGAGGCTGCACCGGGCAGCGTCTGTATCACGTTCACGCCCAGATTCCCATAAAGCAAAGTGCGCTGGGCACACGGTGAGGGGCAGGAAAGGCGCGCCGCGATGCGAGTGGACGGCGAGTGCTCAGGAGTCTGCCAAGGCAGAGCCCCCGCCAGAGCCCCTTCCAGACAGGCGCTGCCTCTGCACGCGCGCCCCACCGTTCACGTCACTCCAACGCAGTTCTGGAATCTTCTTTCGTGAGTATCTTTACGAGGTTTGATCAAAACTATGGTGGATGCTGCTGCCAGGTGTCAGCCCATGAAGAGAGACTGCCGAAGCTTCCAGTGCGTCCTCCGCCACCCCCTCCCCCAGACCCGGCGCGGGGTGACACCCAGGTCTTCCCTAAAGCCAAAATGCCCACGAAAGGCACGCGTTCAGAACTGACTCAGCCCAGAGGCAGCTGTGAGGGCTCAACTAAAGCCAGCCATGGAAGAGGACTCCAGAGTGGCTTCAGAGAGGCGGGCTAAGTTCGCAGTGAAGGAGTGTGTCTTCAGGAGGACGGATGGCAATGTTTCACTGTAACAAATATTAAAATGTACACATCATAGTTTTCTATCACACCTTGTATTTGTGGATGAAGGAATGCAAGAAGTGTCCGCCAGATCTGGGCAAAAGGAAGGAGCAGAAGTCAGTGCGTGTGGGAGGCAGGAAGGTGCACAGCGCTTGTGAAGGCAGCCTGGCTGCGAAAGGCAGCAGACAGAAGGCTGAGGCGGGTGCGAGAAGCCTGCCCCTGCAGCCCTGGGCAGAAGGGTCCTGTCAGCAAATTCCCACACAAGTGCAATGAAGTATTATTTGTGCCTCATGGTACAGATAAGGCTCGGAGAGGCTGTGCTATCTTCCCTGGCCACACAGCCAGCAAGTGAACCAGCAGAGAAAAGGGTTAAGTAGTCAGAGAACTGGGGAGCCGGAAGGAGGAGCTTCTCAGAACTACATGTACACCAGGGCTGCTCTCGGAAATCCAGGGTGGGAGAAGCCTGCACCTGGATCGCCAGAAGTTTACCTGCAGCAAGACTCAGTTCTAAGACTAGAAGAGATCCGGTCACAGGTCGGGGACGGATGCGGCAAAGGTCGAAGGGAGACTTCCCCTGACTGAGGCTCGGAGAGCTGAGTCGCTGCGCGCCTGGCGTGGACGAGGAGCCCAGCACACAGACACCGGCCAGCGTTCCGGGTGTGCAAGGGGCCTCCTCCGCAAGATCCAGGGCCTGGGACTTGCCAGCAGACGGGGAGGGTTGGCGCACCACCGGGGGTGGTCTGGGGGCGGGACTGCTGAATGCGCGGGGCAGCGTCAGATCTCGCCTGCCCATCAGCGTCAGACAACCCAGCCTAAAGTGGGAAGATGAAAGAAAATCCAGCCCTCGGCCCCTCCGAGCTTTCACTCATTCCTTTCACTCATTCGTTTCCTCCTTTCCTCCTCTCTTCAAAATGCTGCTGTATGTCATTATCTTTACAGCCGCCACTCAGCACAAGACACAACTCTACACAAGTAATAACTATCAGTATTCTCTCATTTGGTTAGGAAAATGTTTCATTTTTTCATAAAATAAAAAGAAGAAAGTCAGGAATGGTGGCACATGCCTGTCATCCCGGCACTCGGTAGGCTGAGCAGAAGGACCACCGCAAGTCCGAGCCCAGCCTGGGCTACACAGTGAGCTCACGTGCAGCCAGGACTGCAGAGCAGGGACACTCTCAGGAAGACAAAAAAAGACAACTGCGTTTGTCTCAGAGTTCATGGTGGTGACACCATCAAGTACCCTGTGCTCTTCTGAGTAGAGACCAAGAGGCAAGTGCATCCCTCAAAGTACATCAGTAGGCTTTTGGGTGGGGCCTGCTGGTTAGCTCAGTTGTTTAAACACCTGCTCATGCAAACAGTCAGGTGCAGGATACCGCAGTTCAATCCCCAGCTCCACCTGCCTTACCAGACCTGCCCTTCAGGCGGCCTGAGCCACCAAAGTGCAGGAGACAGGGCCAGCCAGATAGCTCAGCAGATTAAAGCACTTCCCTAGGCAGACACAGGGGCCAGGGTTGGATCCCTGGCCTGTTGTGCCTGCCCCGCCTCCGGGACCCACTGAGACAGCGCAGTGACTGAGACTGGGCATGGTGGCACGTGCCTGTAATCCCAGCGCTTGGGAGGCTGAAAACAGGAGGATCACTGAGTCCGATCGGTGTCGTGAGACCCTGTAAACCCTGCACTAAATTCATAAAAACAAAACAAAACACAAAGTACAGGAGACAGCCTGGCAACAACTCAAACTCATCCTTTCTGGCACTCTAAAACCTGTTCCACGCTTTGAAATTCACCGATTAAACATCAGATTCCTAATGGACGAGTGCATCTGAGCTCCTCCATATGAAACCCTCGAGGAAGCAATTTCCTGTTCGACACAGTTATTGGAGGACTCGTGCAACCGGATACAGAGATTAGAAACCCATTTAGGCTGCAAGGAAACTCCTGTAGGTCCCCGAGTGCTGAGTGTGCAAAGCAGGGTGAAAGGAGGAAATGGGTTTAAGTGGCACTTGAGGATTATCTGAACCCGCAGAAGAGGCCGACGAGCGGGCAGCGTTGCCTCTTCATAACCAAGGGCATTCTGGTCTCGTGAGGAATCAGGCCAAGGAGCTCAAGGGAGACGTGCTAGATTCGTGACTCACTACCTCACAGACTGCAGTACTCTGGGAGCAGTAGCTCTGCCACCCTCGCCAATTATATGTCATCATGTGTGAGGCGGGACTCAACCAGGAGGCAGAACCGCACCTGTGCTTCTGTGGTGCAGGCCCTGCACCCCGCCCGCGTCCCAGGGCACAGTGCTGGGCCTGCCCGGAACTCCTCCCTGGGCTCCAGGGCAGAGCTGCAGGGGTCTCGCCGCGAGTGCAATCCTCTTCAGCCCTTCTGCCCTGTGTCCTCTCCTCTCCTCTTTTATTCCATTTTTGCTTTTAAAGACAGCCTCATTGTGTAGTAAGCAGTTCAGCCTGGCCTAGAACTCACTATGTGGTCCAGGCCAGCCTTGAACTTGCAGTGACCCTCCTGCCTCAGCCTCCCGAGTGCAAGGATGACAGGGGTTCAGCCCCTCCCCCTGAAGCACGGCTCTCACAGCACTGCCGCCGATTTCCTTTCTCCATCTTAGTTCCTGTGCACTCCACCCCCTGCCTGCTAGGCCTCGGGTATCCCCCTTCCGCAGGTCTGGGGTGTCTCACTGCTCCCTCTTTGTTCCCCGATTCGGCCCCTGCCCCAATTAACAGTGCCCCTTCAACAGCTGTTCCTCAGTAGAGGTCTCCCAAATAAAAGGCTTCCTGCCTGCCCCACAAGGTGACAGCTAATCTCAGCACAGGACTCGTGGAGTATGCGCTAGCCGAGAAACGCTTCCTCTTTGTATGCCTGCAGGTGGGACCTCATGCACCCCCCAACAGGCAGCAGAGCTGTTCCTTGAGGGCACCACAGTCCTCACAAACAGGGTCTGCACCATTCTGTTCTGCAGACACTCCCTGACTGGTCCAGATGAACCACCAGTGGCCAGCGGCCTCCTGACTGCTTCCAGGGGTGGACGGGCCTCTGCTAAGGAGAGACAAGGGGATTCAGGATCCTGAAGACACCACTGACCTGGGGCGCAGGGGTAAATCAGTCTGGCCTGGTGAGCCCACAGCCCATAGCTTTTATGTGATTTTCTGGTCCAGAGCTTAAACCCAGAGCCTTCACACCGAGCTCCACTCCCACCCCCATTTCTATATTTTATTATGAGTCAGGGTCTCACTAAGTCATCACGCTGAGGCATCCCGCCCTCCGGACTGCCTGACCTGCTTGACGCCGGGTCCTCTATGAGGGGTGAGGGGGAAGGGGTTAGTCAGGGCCCAGCAGCTGCTTCCTGTTCACAAAGGGAGCCTTCACCCTTCCTTTTTAAGGATGGAGCTGGAAATGAACGTAGGGGAGGTCCGGGGGAGGAGACTGGGGAAAGTCTGCACAGCCCAAGCAGGCTGCTCCTCCAGTGAGGCCTCTACCTCTTCCTCCAGCTGAGCGGCTGGGGGCAAGCTGTCTGCCAAGCTCCCGCCTGTGTAAACACTGGCACCAGCTGGGGTTTGGAATCTGCTGAGTGTTCGCCAGCTGGCGACCTGGACAGGGGTCAGATTAAAGGAATGCATGATGAGGGAGGGGCAGACGGAGGCCATGCTCACAGAGGGCCTGGTCAGCACGGGCCAGCATGGCAAGGCGGAGGCAGGGGTTTCTCCCCTAGACACCCGGCCCCACCCAAGCCGACTTCTTTGTCCCTTCAGGCCTTGCAGCAACTCCCAAACCAATTACACAGGGCCTGTGCAGAGGCAGCGGCTGGAGGAGCCCGGGGTGACCTGATCTCCTGGGATCCCAACTTGGGGATGTAAGCGTGGAAACCCAAGCCACGCACTGACAAGCAGCCCCGGCCAGGCTGGCAGGAGGGGAGGGCGCCGCCAGCTGGCAGCCCTGGGCTAGCAACGCTTCGGGCCACCCTGGCAAGGGCCATGGGGCAAGGATGCCGAGGCGAGGGTGCACGGACGAGGCTGTGACTGCTCTGCCTGTCTGCTGCCCTCTGACGCAAGCAAGCAGACAGCAGTCAGGGCTCTGTGCCCGGAGGCCACGCGTGCTAACGCCGCCTGAGCCGAAGACACCTGTGGATGTCTAACCACAACTCACCAAGCGTGTAGGGGCAGGGACGGGGAGGGGAAGAAGGGAGGGTGCGGAGGCGGTTCTGACTGCTCCACGCAGCCGCAGCAGCGCCAGTGCTCCTGCCCTCCTAGCTGCTCTTACAGCCGAGAGGAAGTCCTCCAGGAGTCCTGCTCCACCACTTCATTCCTGGGCTTCCAGGACACTGACTCATCCCAGACCTGGGTTCGAGTCCCTGCTCCTCCAGCTCCCTCGGGAAGCCCTGCTTCAGCAGCTGCCCCTACCTAAGGGGCTCAGCCTCGTTACCGCCCAGCCCTCTGACCTGGAGAAGGCCCCCACGTGCACCGCTACCACGGCGCCTCCGAGCGAGCCAGCGCGAGCCAGATCTCTATGTTGCTCCACATGCCGCACCTTCCACACCACCCTCCATTCGCTTCTTCCTTCAGGATGTTATGAAATCCACCATTTCCATTCCACTGCTACTAAAAAGTGCACACCCTCACCTCCCATCAGCCTGGAGAAGCTGGATTTACTGCTGCAGCACTCAACCCATCTTTCTACCCTCCGGCCACTAGCTACAAGTGCCCGGCAAAATATACACATGGAGGGCCAGGGATGTAGCTCAGGCGCACAGCACTGATATGGCGGCACGAGGGCCTGAGTTCAAGTCCTGCTTTAGACAGCCCCTCCTGCAGCTCTCTGCTGCTTAAAGGATAACATCTCTTCCCTCTTTCATTCATAAATCTCTCTTCCTCTTCATTCTTAATTAAGACAACTTGCCAAACATCAAACAAACTAAGTATAACTGCCGCCCGGGGTAGCCTGAAGGATACTCTGATACTATCCCATGAAATACGGTCAACGAAAACGCTGGGGGCAGATAACACACTCACTCATTTCTCACACACTAAAGGCTCTGACCACTCCTGCTACAAAATGTGTGGCCTGGCCTTTCTGTCCCAGGACCTCTGGCAGCGCAGCACACTGTCCACTGTCTGCAGTCGTGCTCCGAATGCCCCTGGTCCTCCTTGCCACATGCCCTTCTGCCCTGACTTCCTGGAGAGCCAGCTCTGCCCACCCTGACCCAGCCCTCCTCAGGGGCCCTTTCCTCACACCAGAGCATTCCCTGACTACACCTCCTTCTGGGAGGGACACAGTCCCCTGGGCATGTGTTCAGGAAGACCCGTGGAAGAGCCTGCACTCGGGCTACACCAGACTTGGCCACTGTCGGTGGACACGGGATCTTACGAGAAAAGCAGTGTTTAGAGAATTAGTGGGATCAGATGGTCAAAGCTAGCACTTCACAAGATATTCAGTAAGTAACAATCATTCACTTTTTAAAGCACTGTTATGCGTGGTTCCCCTAAAGGGGAAGTCCAGGCCGGCACTGGCCATTTTCCTGCCCTCTCTACGCACACATGCACAGTGGCTTTTACAAATATGTGCTGATAACTAAAGTAAACATGCACCTTGTGCCAGGACTGCCGGGCAGGCCAGGTGGAGACCGTGGTGGCGATCGCAGGCTCTGCCTTCGAGCCCCGGCGTCTGCCCCTGCCTGCTCCCGGGGCTGGGCTCGGGAGGGTAAAACAGTTCTTCTCTGAAGCAGGCCTGGAGGCCCGCTTCCAGCACCCCTGGGTGGCCACAGCCCGAGTGCTGAGGTGTCCACCTTAAGTTTCCAACTGCTGTTTGTAAAAGCTTAAAATTATACCACAGACTGTTTCGTTCACGTGACTTGTGCGGTCAATATGCAGAACTGAGAAATTTCATTTCTACTTCTTGCCAACCTCGAGCTATTCTTGACGCTTTTGTGAAGGCTTCTTGGAACTGTTTCAAATCCATGTCTCCACCCTGAGTGCGAGCCACTCTTCACAGGGCTTGTGCAGCGCAGCGCTGTCACACAGGTAGGGGACGGCATCTCTCCTCAGCAGGGCTGCCTGCTCCGCAGTGCGCTCCGACTGCGCCCCACACCAGCCCTGGCCCAGATGGCTCCTTCCTGCTTCCCTCCCACGGAGCAGAGGGCCCTGCACTCGGCCTCGCCTGCATCCCTCCAGCCGGCCGATGACAGTGCCTCACTGTGCCCTTTGCTGATTACACACACAACCCACATCTGTTAAGACAAAATATGAATAGACAGACACAAGCACGGAAAAGAAAATTACAATTACCTGAAATTCTACCACGAAGAATACCATTGTTTCCCTCCTACGGGCCTCCTACCTTTCCTTCCTTGTGAGGAATACAACCCTGCACAAGAGCTGGAGGCAAGTATGCTACCACTAAGTTACACCCCCAGATCTCACCGACACTATTTTGACGATCATCTGTAAAAGTTTCTGCACCACTGTGCTCAGCTAGATACACTGCTCAGTGCAGAAAAAAGAATTTGCCTGGCTTCAGGTGCATCCCAACACTCAGGAGGCTGAGGCAGGGGGATCCACACGAGCTCCGAGCCAGCCTGGACTACAGAAGAGTCAAGGGTAGCCTGGACTACATTGTGAGAACCCGCCTCAAAAGGAACACACAAATAAAAATTACAATTCAATCTGTATTATTTTTATTACAACCCTGAAAATCCTTAGTGTCTAGGCATAAAAACAGTAGAAATTAAGTCAAATGCATTAAGTTGTACTCTGAGGCTGGCAAGATAGCTCAGGGGCACCCTGGTAAGCACAAGGACCCGAGTTCGGTCCCCAGCCCTGATGCTGTGCCAGGCCCAGATTTCCTGGTGCATAATCTCAGCCCTGGGATTCCCAGGGCTCTGTCTTGGCCCTGGATCCTGGCCTGGTGGCGTACACCTGTAATCCTAGCATTTGGGAGCTTGAGATAGGAGGATCAACAGGAGAATCACCGGGAGTTCAAGATCAGCCTGGGGGCTATAAAAGTGTGCACAAGGCCAGCCTGAACTGCATAGTGAGAACTGTCTCAAAAAAAAAAAAAAAATATATATATATATATATATATATATATTTAAACAGCAAAGAGAATCCTTCAACAACAATTTGTAAAATGCAACAGCCCTGTTATTTTAAAAACCGTTACAGTGGTTCAGCCACATGTCAGGGTGAAGTACTCCAAGTAGCTGATACCCATGTAATTTAACCTCAGCGCTTTCGTACCTGTGGGAAAGGGAGGCAGTAGTACCAAAGCTCTCGGGTCCCCAAGAAAGAACAGACGCCAGGGCCAAACCTGGGCTGCGGCACCTGCAGGAGGCCTCCTGTACAGGGTCTCAGACGCAGAGGAGCAAGGGCAGAGGGGCCCAGGCCCGGGGGAGGGCCGTGCAGGCTGACACGCCTGCATACTGGTGCTGCCGTCTCGGCTGCGGGCGTGGCTGCTGCTTCTGGTGAGGACGCATGCGCGGGAAGCGCAGGCCGCAGCACTCTGCGTAGGAACAGCAGAGGCGCAGTACGCAGCGCCTTCCCGACACCTGCAGAACTCGTGGAACAACGACCATGCGTGTGCGACGAACAACTCACACAGCGTGCGCCACAGTGAGCAGCGGGCTCTGTACGAATGCTATGTGTGCACTATTAGCTTACTTGATCCTTCCAAAAACCCAAGGGTGTAGGTACCAGTTTGGGGGTTTTGGGTTTTTTTTGGGGGGAGGGTGAGAAGTTTTTTTTTTTTTTTTTTTTT
>NDGN011477695.1:0-11139 GCA_002564285.1 Tympanoctomys barrerae
TCCCTGGCAAGCGCAAGGGCCTGAGTTCAATCCCCGGTTCCGCAAAAATAAATAAATAAATATGAAAATGATTTCAGAGAACAGAGTTGTACTGCAGCTGTGATCTACCAGTTCTTTGTCTTAATATTTACTTAAGAAATACACCAAGTCACAGAGTCAGGGCAGCATTGCAGAGACATTTATTGAATTGTTATTTATAAAAATGAAAAAATAGACTATATAGTTTTCACTCAGTAGTAAAATAATATGGGCAAATCTCAAAACTATGAAGGAGAAAGTAGAAAGATGCCATGGTTTACATCTAGATGTCCCCCAAAGCCTCATATATTCATGTGGGGTGAGCTTTGCAGCGGTGCTTGAACAAGAGTTTGTGATTGTTTCATAGTCCAGTGCTGGGATTAAGCATGTGAGTGCTGCAACATAAGGGACTACATACAATACAAAAGACAGAAAGTGTCTTCTTTCTCTCTCAATTGTTGCTTCTGCTGTCTTCTGCAGTCAAGAATTGTTATACTTCTGCCATTTGTGACCCTGTCTTGGAGTTAGCTGATTACAGACCGAAGCCTTTACAAACTGTGAGCTAAATAAACCTTGTCTCCCTTAACTTGCAGCTGTTGAGTATTTTATCTCAGGTACAAGACAAAAGGAACTAAAACAGGGCTGGACAAATAGCTCAGCGGATTAAAGCACCTGCAAGCAAGTGCAGGGGCCAGGAGTTGGATCCCTGGGCCTGCCTTGTTGGCCCCGCTCCCAAAGCATGTTGAGGTGGCAATTGAAACTGGGCATGGTGGCACAAGCCTGTAATCCCAACTCTTGGAAGGCTGTAATAAGGGAGATCACTACCAGTCCAATCTAGTAGTAAGACTCTGAATAACCTGTAGACCCTTCCCTAAAATACAAAAAAAAATAATAATAACTAAAACAAAATATTATATATTTCTATCATTTACTTAGAAAGAGCTAACAAAATGTGGGGGTAGGGTGTGTGAGTGTGTGTGTGTGTGTGTGTGTGTGTGTGTGTCTAAATATCTGGAATAAGATCTAGAAAATTGTTAACAACAAAATTATTACCTCTCACAAGTAAACTTAAGGTAGAAGTGGTACAGAGAAGAATATAGAGCCACTTTATTGGATTAATTGAAAATTTGCAATGATAATGTGGTCATATTTGTGTAAGTAAAAAATAAAGTTGTTTAAATTAAGAACATAGTAAAGCACAGTAACATAACTTTGATATTCAAAATCATTTTAACTAAGCAGCTCACATCTTTCTAGAAGTAGAACACCCTGTAGACCCTTCCCTAAAACATTGCTTAGACTTGGGAAATAACTCTGTGTTCTAAACACCTGCTGGGCAAGCACAAAGACCCGAGTTTGATCCCTGGTACCACATGCCATGGGGGCACTGGAACTCAGGTATGCCATGAGTGACCCATGCCTGCAATCCCAGGGCCTGGGTGGCTGAGACAGGAGGATCACTATGAGTCTGAACTGTGTAGCAAGACCCTCTATCAAATAAATTAAATAATTAAAATTAAAAGTACTTAAAGTATAGGTAGAACACTGCTTATGAAGAAGTAAGCAAGACTAATAACTGAAAAGTCTAAGCATAATGTCCTTGAACTAGAATATATTTTTAAATAAGAGAATGAAATTGTCCATTATTTTATTTAGTTTTAGAAATATGATATGGTAATCTATTGAAAATGGCACTTAATCACAGACCGGTGACAAGTGATAATACCAATTTCTGTATTTCTTTGATAATCAATGGAAAATGCTACATACTTCCACTTTAAAGCCTGAACCCATTTCCTTTTCATTTTTCAGTTTATTTGGAATATAATTGAAAAATAGAAATTGTATAAAATTACGATGTAAAATTTGGTGTAGACATATGCCAAATTATATATATATAATTTGATAAGACATATAGTAAAATTACATTATCTCTTACTTCACATTTACTATTTCCCTTTTTTCTTTCTTTCTTTGACTTCTTTCTCTCTTTTGCTTTTTTCCTGTTTTACTATCTCTGTTTTGTGATAAGAATGTTTAAGATCTATCCTCTTTGAAGATACCAAGTATATGATGCATACTGCATTAACTATAGCACTATGCCACACATTAGGTCTCCAGAATGTATTCATCTTGCACAAGTAAAATATACTTTGATCAACATCTATTTATTTCTTCAGCTTCCTAGACCCTGGACAAAACCATCATTCAACTCTACTTCCACGAGTCTCTCAATTCTTTTATAAGGTATGTATTTTTACAGGGTCTCACTACAAAACTCAGACTCACAGTGATCCTCCTGCTTTCAGCCTCCCCAGCACTGAGATTAAAGACGTGCACTACAAGGCCCATACTCTATCACCGGCTCAGCACACCTGAGGGCAGGGCCAGCCAGCATGAGGTCCTCAGGATACAACCTTAGTCCCTGTGCTTACCTAAGCAGGTGCTTAGTCCACTGAACTATCTCTCCAGCCCAAATCTCAAATTTTAAGTTTCACATTGAATTAGTCATATTTTCATCACAGTGATAAAATACACAAGAAAAACAAATGAAAGAATGATTTGGAGTAATGGTTTGCAAAGGTTTCAGTCCATACATACCTTATTGGGTCTGTGATAAGGAAGAGCACTATGGAAGAGAGGATGGAATAGAGCAAAGCTGTACATCCCATGTCAGCAAGAGGGATAAGGGGAAGGGGGAAAAGAGACAGACAGACAGACAGACAGACAGACAGACAGACAGACAGAATGAAAGAAAGAAAGACAGAAAGACAGATAGACAGACACATAGAGAAAGAGATAGAGAGACAGAGATAGAGGCAGAGACAGAAACAGTGACTGAAAGAAAAAGTGAGAGAAAGTAGTTCCCAAGTGCATAACCTGTGCCCCACTCCCTACATTTATGTCTCACCTCTTCAATTTCCATCAGCTCACACTAATGCCATCACAGTATGAATCAATCATAAATCAATCTATGGATGAAGGTTGAGCCCTCAGAATCCAATCAACTTCCAAAAGCTCCATCTCTAGGCATTGCTGCATTAGGGTATGAGACTTCAACACATGAACATTTGAGAGACATTTAGATTCTAACCATAGCATATTTATAGGTAAGATTCTATGGTATCTGTCCCTCTGTACTTGAGTTAACTTCACTTAGGATAATGTCTCCCAGATTCATCCATGTCCTCACACATGACAAGATTTTACTTTATGTAGGACAATGATATTCTGATATAAAGAAATAAATAGGGATACAGATAAATAGAGATATCTCTCCATTCACCCAATGATAGTCATTTGGGTTGATTCTGTATTTTGATACTATGAATAAACTTGGTAAACATTGAAATGCACGTATTTCTTTTTGTTTTTAGTCACTACTGCTTTATTTTATTTATTTATTTTATGTATTTAGTATAGGGTATACCAGGTTTTACTACTGCATGCCCAGTCTCAATCATCATCTCAGCATGTCCTGGGGGCCTGGCCAGCAAGACAGGCCAGGGATTGAACCCCTTACCCCTGCGACTGCCTAAGCACATGCTTTAATCTGCTGAGCTACCGGGACAACTTTAAATGCACATCTTTCTTGAGAGGCTAAATTCATTTCCTTTCCACATGTCTTTGGAAGTGAGATCCTCAGACATGTAGAAGTTGTAGGTATACTGCAAGATGCACACTGTCGAAGGGATATGCTTTCTACACATGCTCACCAACATTATCCTCATCTGCCTATTTGGTAACAAGCACACTAAGAGGTGCAGATAACATCACGTCATGGTTTTGCTCCACATTTTCCTCACCACTAGAGACACTAATTACTGTTGTACATACCATTGACCACTTTTATATATCTAATCAGATCCTTTGCTCATTTCCTTGACTCTTCTTTCCCCTTGCAGATTCATCGATGATCACCTTCTAAAATGGCGAAAATAACTGACCTCTCAGATTCATACATTGATAAAATATTTGGGCAAGTGAAAATATGAGAAATACTAGAGTTGTGATAATTTTGTAAGTAAAATCTTGTTTTCCAAAGTGGCACAAACCTTAGTGCTTACTTGTAAAATAATTTGTTTTTTTAAGTGTGCCACAGTTCAATATAAACTATGGATTCTCACAATATGTCTTTATTTTTAAATATTTATGTTTACTTTTGTCTTTGTATTCCTGTATTTCTTGTTTTCCAGAAACAAAGGCTACCACAATCTTTGTTCTACAAACCTTTGTTTTTGGAAAAATAAATCATATCTCTGGTGTTGAGAAATATCTTCCTTTACTCATCATTTAATAATCCCTGCCTGACTTTTTCTTATTGTAAGCACTAAGGTTTGTGCCACTCGAGCTAGGTGAAGAGTCTAAGCAATGATCCATGTAATTGAGGGAAGAGTAGATTTACTTTGATAGCTAACCCAAGCAGAGGTTTTGCCACTAGGACTCTTTAGTTCTACTTTCTGAGTGCTCAGTATGTCTCCTGTATCTGGAGTGATTGATTAAAGAGTTACAGTGGTAAACACAACCGTGTCACTAATATCCACCTCAAGGACTTAGCATGGAGCTAGGAGCCACCATGAAAACAGGTTGAAATGAATAGGGAATGAGAATACTCATTGCAATTACCAATTTTTCTACATATCACACCTCTCGCTTGATTACTGCTTGTCTTCCAAACTTATCTATAAACTCCTCAAAAACAGAAATTGCCTGCTGTAGTTTTTGCTCTCTAGTGCTTGACACAAATTAAACCTCAGTTGCTATTTTATGAATTAATAATACAGAGGTCTCAAAATTGTGGAACCTAACAGTTTATAATCCTAAAGATAGGAAAACTAAGAAAACCTGTCAAGTCCCAAGATGTTACATCACTCTCACCCTCTTTTGTTTTTATTAGAATTTAACACTATATATTGTTTTGTATGTTACACTTTCCAATAAGGATTATTATTTCGGGGATAGTTATTTGGAGACAAATATTATGAACCCAGAGACTTTGCCTTTGTATTCTCTTCTATCTCAGTCAAAACATGAAACAATATAAATGAATAATAAATAAGACAAGGATATCTCAACCACAGTGGGGCACAAATAAGCTTGACCCATAATCATTCTTTCACTCCTAGCTTGTTTCTTCACTAAACAAAAATTAGTAGCTAGTAGAATTTAAAGAGATAATTAATTCTTCCAATATTGATTGATTCATTCATTCACTCATTTATTATTCAGCACAAACCTGGAAGTAAAGTAATATTATCATACGTTTCAACTCAGTTCCTGTTCTTGAAGTGCTGCATTAAGTATTCAAGTTTAACAATCAGCTCCTTAGAAGTGGCAAGCCAGAGTGTTTTGGTTGCCAAATGAATTCATCGTATATTTTAATACTTTAACATTTTTTTTCTTTCTGGAATAGTAAAACATTTTGAACCATCTTCTCTTGTAACAACTATGCACTAGAGAGTGATATGATCAAATGAATTTGCTATCATTTCTGTTTATGAAACTCCACATAAAACTACAACTGATGAATAACTTAGATAGTTCAGGGATAACTTTTTGTCACTGTGTTCCTGAGTATTTATCTGCACAAACACCTAGTTTGTTCATGAAGCTTACCCACCACATTAACTAGAATAAATCTGTTCTAAGCTGACTTCAGATATTTTTATTAAATCTATGTTTAGTCTATTATATATTGCATATAACCAATATTTTATAAAATTTGTTGCTTAAACATGAGTACATAAATATTTGAAAGTAAAGTTTTTAAAAATTTCAATACTTTAAAAAAATAAGCCAAAGAATCTACATGTAAATATTTGCAAAAGAATTCTAGGAGCAAAACAAAAAATCACATTAACATACTTGTAAAAGTGATGGTGTCATTTTACATATTGCATATCACAAGGTACTATGATGTTAAAGAGAATTTTTCCTTTTACCTGAATTGTTGGCTAGTACCCAAAGTTGAATACAAATTATCAAGTATCACATTCTATAGAGAAATCAATTCAATTGGATGCCTTTTGGGTCTACTATCCCAGCATCCCTGTGCTTCCTTCAACCTTAACTAGCCAGAAAAAAAAATCTAAGAAATAGGAAAACAGAGGAATAATCAGCCATTAGAGCTGTGAATCTTGCACTTGGAGGTGAGAATGTATTTGCTTTGAGCTTTCTCATTTCTTCTCCAAGAAGAATTCATACTCCTGTGCTCCAAGAGAATTACATGTGGGATTTAGGTATGAGACTTTTTAAATTTTCTTTTCTTTTTTGTAATTTACACACTTGCTTACACCTAAAATTTTTGATCAGGTCTTCATGCTTATTGGAGGATGGAGGAAAGAAAGTTAGAAATGGCAGAGTAACCAGCAAGTATGGGTGGTGCCTCCTGAATTCACACATCCACCTTAGCAAAGGAATGGGCCTTCGTTGGGTTGCTTGGTCACCACCAAGGGAGGCCATCCTTAAGTCAGTGGCCTTCTAGAGTGGGTCATGCTGTAAAACAAAAAGAAAAAATGAAGTGATAATTCTGTGCACTTTCAGCAACAGCCACTGTGATGTTAATTTAGTGTGGTGATTCTGACAAAGTAACTAATACTACACACCAAACCAGAACAGTGGAAGGTTGTGTTACTGTTGCCTCTTTTATGTAAAACTATACATGCAGTTACAAAAGTCCTAATACCTTATAATTTATGGTAAAACAAAAGATAATTTTTCTCTTTGTAAAATGTTACATTGCCATTCCTTCTCATTCTAGTCAGCTAGATTTCACTTCTATACCTGGTGTTCCCAGAGCAAAATTCCAGAAAAGAAAGTAGAATGCTACAAAGCTTCTTATTCATTCTACCTGAAGGTAGAATGACATTGCTTCTGCTGCATTCTAATTGGAAAATTACTGCCCAGATTCAAATAATAGAGAAATAAGTTCCATCTGCAATGAGAATACCAAACTCACATAGCTTTAAAGGATGCTTATGGGACTGGGAAACATCTAATATGGATGATGGAAATTAGTTAAGGAAATCTAACATAGTACTTTCAATTAACACTAAGAGAGGGGAAGTGTACAGTACAGATATAGATCCCCAGTTGTTTCTCACTAAAGGTCCTCTAAGATTTCTTGATGCAATATGAGTAAAATAAATACGTTTGTGATTTCCAAACCAATGTATCCAGAACAACCTTTCAGGATTATCAGGGTGTTGAGACCACCTAAAAGAGAGAGTGTGTCCCTGTAGATTGGTTACAAACAGGTTGAAGCTAGTCTCCAGAAATCTGAAATCCAGCTCTGCCACTTGCTATGTGGGAGATGATAGGCTTATAATCACTGAGGGTAGAAATAGTCTCTCCTGGATAAAGTGATTATGAAGATGGAATGTAATGGGTATTTATCTATATAAATGTTTGAGATTCTTTCCTTCCTTTGTTTGTTAATCCCCTCTTTGAACAAACTTGCTTTAGATAATTTAGCCCAAGGCAATGATGGCATTAGTGCACACGCCTGTGCAGCTACAGGGGCCAGATATCAACCTGAGCACAGGCTTGTTTGTTCTGTCTCTTCTGCAACATATGGGAAATAGTGGCCTTCAAAAGAGGTTGCTTGTTTGTTTGTTCTTGGTTCATCTTCATTAGAAATGGGGTTTGTGGTGGTTTTAGATTCTGTTTTACTGTCCAAGGAGCCCCAGCCAAGCTGTAGAGAAGCAATTCTCTGTCCTTACCCTATTCAGGATTAATCACAGGTTGGTGTCAGATATAAGGGGAAGAACTTCCCTTGACTTGACTCAAACCTGAACCCCAAATGACCTCTGTGACAGTAGTAGACACATAGCCCATGTGACACAATAGCCACATAGTCCCACTGTCTCTCTTCTGTGTCCTGTGAGACTTTGCCCCAAGCTAAGACAAGTCAAGGGAAGTGAGCTCTAGAATTAAAAGGTAGGGTTCTCTGCCCTGTACTAGTTATCTAAAATTCAAAATTACTTAATTTTACGGAGCGTCTCTATGATGGTTTGTGTCTAGTTATCCCCCAAAGTCACATGCAGTCATAGGGTGGCTTCTGGAGTTTGTGACTGATTCATGAGCCAATGATGGGATTATGGATGTGAGTGCCCTGGGACAGATATTCTGCATACAAACATAAGGAGGGAAGAGAGGCTAGCTAGCTGCCAGTGACACAGTGACACAGCCACTCCCTTTGGTCTCTTGCTCTTTGCTACTGCCATGAAACTTTGCTCTGTGCCACGTGCCACTCTCCCTCAGAGCCAGCTGAGTATGAACTGAAACCTCCACTGACTGTGAGCTAAACAAACCTTTCTTCTCTTCATTTAGGGTGTTGGATATTTGTCCCAGCAGCAAGAGAACAGTAACTGAGATAATCTCTATCCTTGATCATAAAAATAGAAACAATGATAAACTAGGTACTGTTTAAAGGATTGATACTGGTAAAAAAAGAATGAACTTATTCAAAAGGAGAGTTATGAGTTAAGGATGACAGGAGAAGGAACAGGGAACATAGGTTTACCTACGTAAGTAAGCAAGATGGTTTGAACAACTGTACTTTTCATTTCTTCCTGTCTATGGAAAGAAGCAATTAATGATTTAATTTGTTTCGTCTCATTTTTTTTCAATTGTTTCACCTTTTTCTCCTCTTAATCTCATATTTTTTTTCTTTCTTCTTCCAATTTTACATGTATGTGTCTGGTAATATGAATAACTGGTTGGAAGACAACACTGTACTACAACAAATACTGTAAAATTCATATTACTTTGTTAAGTGAAATTCTGTATCACTGGTAATTTTCTGTGTTTTTATTCTAATTGTACTCTAAAAAATAATTAATTTAAAATAAAGGATTGCCTTATCTCAGCACTTACTGTACAGTTAGCTCTGACTGAATAATAACTATTACCATGAAAATGTGACATAATTCAGTATTTCCCTAAATTTAATAAAGGCTTGTTTTCACAGAATGTGTGCCATTAATTAGCTGGGATGTCTACATATAAGCTATATTGTGTTGTACTACGAAGGAAGAACAGGGAAAACGTAAAATTCATGTCCAAATGAACTTTGAGAAACATACTTTAACATTTCATATGGAAAACATTTAAATAACTTATAATCAAAAGAATGACTTAATTTTAAATTTCTTGTTTCAAAGCTTAAATATTAGCTAACCATAAAGTATATAGGGTATGATGAGTTAACTAGACCATTTTAAAGGCTTAATTGTTTCTATTTTGTATTTTTTAAAGAGAGTACAAGCTAGAGTCAAAACAGAAAAAAATACAAGTGTTACAAATTTTCACTTAACAAAGTCATATGAATTTCACAGTATTTGTTGTAATACTTAGTGCTATATTCCAACCAGTTATTCATATTACTAGATATATGCACGCAAAATTATAAGATAAAAGAAAAAAGAAAATATATATATATAAGAAAATAACAAGACAAAAAGGAGAAACAATTGCAAAAATGAGATGAAACAAATTAAATAATTAACTACTTCTTTCCATAGACCAAAAGCAATGCACAGTACAGTTGTTCAAACTGTCCTGCTTACATACAGAGGTAAATCTCTTTCCCCTACTCCCTCTCCTGTCTTTCTCCTCAACTTAGTAACTCTTTCCTTTTGCATGAGTTCATTCCCTTTTACCGGTGTCTATTGTACCCATCACATTCCATTTTTTCTCAGATTCTCAAAGTAAGAAGACAATACAATGTTTGCACATGCCAGTCTGATTTATTTCACTTAAGAGTATGTTCTCTAGTTGCATGCATTTACTGACAAAAACTGAAAATTATCCTGTTTTGTAGCTGAATTGTGAAAAAAATACCACACCTTTTTTATCCATTCTTCTGTTGATGGGCATCTGGGTTGTTTCCAGGATTTAGCTATAACAAATTGCTCTGCTATAGATCTGGGCACACACATATCACTGTGGTATGAGGTTTTAAGTTCTTTTGAAAAAATACCCATTACAGGAATAGTTGGCTTGAAAGGGATCTCCAGTCCTAACATTTTAAAAAATCTTCACCCTGATTTCCATAGTAGTTGGACCAGTGTGCACTCCCACCAACAGTGTAGTGTTCCTTTTTCTCCNNNCAGCCTCTCCAGAATTTGTTATTGGCTGACTTCTTGATGTTAGTGATACTTTCTGTGGTAAGATGGAATCTCAGCATTGTTTTAGGTTGCATTTCTTGAATGAACAATGATGTTGAAAATTTGTTCATATATTTACTTGTCCTTTGTATTTCTTCCTCTATAAAGTATATATTCATCTCAGATGTACATTTTTGGATTGGGTATTTGAATTTGGGGGCTTGATTTTTTTTTTAATTCTTTGTGTGTTCTAGATAGAAGGCTTTTGTCAGAGCAAAAGTTGGCTCTAATTTTTTTCCTGTTTGTGGGTTTTCTTTTTACTCTGTTGGAGATTTTAAAGCCTTTATTTTAATTCATAAAGTTGGCATTTGTATTTTTTCTTCCTTGAGTGATTGCAGCTGGTTGCTTTGTTTACTGAGTTGGAGTAAAATATGACCTTCAATCTGAAAGTTGAAGAAAGAAATTCTATCTGATTTATAGAATATTAAGATGGTCAATTTAAAAAGCAAGTGGAAACCTTGAGATATGATCAGCTTGCAAATAGAATTTGTAACATATATTATGCTTATCACATTGCAGAAGAAATACAAAATAGTATTTAGACCTCTTAATGTCAAAAACAGAATTCACAACACTACCAATTCATTTCAATCTGCCTCTATTTTACTTTAAATAAAGCAAATTCAGAGAAAAACCCTGAAAAAATAAATATATTATTTATATTTAACAAAGTCTAGTAAAAGTGGAATTTTATTCTTTTTCTTTTTTTCCAGAACTGGGAATGAACTCAGGCCCTTGCACTTGCTAGGCAAGCTCTTATTCTACTGAGCTATCTCCCTGGCTCTCCTAGAATTTAATTCTTACAAAGTAAAAATTTTAAAACTTTGAAATGAAAATGTCAAGCCCTGAGATAACTGTCAACTTGACTGAAAAATTAGAATATATACCCAAGACCAAAAACCCCAAACTGAAAGGCATGTCAGATGGACAAGACAAGATCCTGAAAAAGAAG
>NDGN011477701.1:0-11510 GCA_002564285.1 Tympanoctomys barrerae
TTTTATATTTTTTTCTTTAAAATAACTGATGTCAAAATAAATAAATAAATATGCAAAAAAATTATATACCATCTTTTTTATTATTATAGTGTTTCTATCTATCACTTCCCAATTAGATTATGAAATCTTTAAGATTAAATAAGAGCTATCATTTATTTATTCTTTGCATATTCAACAAAACTAAATGAGAAATGGAATATGAAATCTGGACCTAGAATATTTAGTTAGTGTTTTCTTGACCTTAGGCAAGTTACCTATTCTTTCTGCTTCAGCCTTTCCTTCTATAGAATGAAGATAATCGTAGTGCTTATTTCCTAAAATTAAGATGGAAAGCTCAGTTCCTTTTGTCATGTAATTGGCCAGAGTTTGCTGGTTGTGATTAAAGCAGCCTTTACTGTGTTTCAGGTACCTTCTGTATTTCTCTCATGTAAGATTTTCTTCATCATAGCCTGTCATACTGTTACCACTCTTCCTATTTTAAAGGTGACAGATATAGAAGGCAATACTTTTTACCCAAAGGTATGGTAGAGCAAAAGTGGAAATCCTTGCTTCTCTGTATTCAAGCTCACGCTTCAGTGACATGCAACCACTCGCTCCTCACCCCATAGAGTCTCTAACTGCAGTGAAGAGAACACAAGTTCTTTTACAGACCTGCATGTGTGGAATAGATTGATTCCCATGGAGTTTGCAGGTATAGCTGGGGCCTTTCCACACCATGTTTTCTGTTGGTGACTCTCATCATGGTTTCGTAGTACAGAACTGAAGGCAGAGTCTGTGTTGAACCATATTTTCCTCCTTGTCATTTAAGGTCGGGATCGGGTATGGTACGTGGAAATATATATTGTTTGCAGCCTTTTTCTGTTCACTGAACTTTCCAATTAGTGTCCACTTAAATGGATGCCAGGGAGAAGTTCTTACTAGCTGTGGTGTCATGTTGCATTGTGGTGATTACAAAGGCTGCAGCGACGGGAAAGACTGAAGATATTTTTTTTTCCCACTTTTTATATTGCTTGGAAAAAACCATGTGGGGGAAAAAATCTTAAGAATTCCCTCGTATCAAAGTGCATTAAAGCATTTCTTGCCCTTTTCTTGTTAAAAGTCCTTCTAATTTAAATGTTCCATTTCCTTGAGTTTTGTTTTTAAGATTATAGCGGTATGGCCTCTGGGGTAATGCTATATTGATTATCAAATGTTTTCACTGTATTTCTGCTCTTGATCTATTTAAGTACAGAACAAAATACGGTGGGTTTTCTATCTTTCATTCCAAATGTCATTTGCTGTTAGCTATTTTCTCATACTCATTGCTTCCTTTTTCTTTTGCTTTGTATTGTTTTGCATACACTTACATCTTTTACAAAATTGGTTATATGGGTTTATACTGTGTGTGGAGGGTCAATTTGAATGTTAGGTCTGATATTTTATTTTGAGGCAGAAAAGTATGGATATTTTTTCAACTGTATTTCCCTTCAGAAAAGGGAGAAAGAAATGCTTCTGTCAATGAATTATTTAAGTCCTTGAATTCCGAAGAACATATTGGACCATTTCATGGTACAGGCATCTTTATTTTATGTTTCCTTCCTGAAGGCATGAGAAGTGCCACGCATTATAATATGAGCTCAATCAGTCATGGCCTTTCCTGGGGCTGTGTGGTGATGAGTTTCACCTCAAAAGGATTTAATTTGTGGACAAGAAGAGAATTCAAGGAAGGCCACCACTCATTCAATCTCTCTTGCCTTTTACTGGGGAGACTAGGAACACAGGTTTGCAGTTTCTTTCATATTAAAATGAAAAGGATGTGTTTTACTGTAAACAGGTTGTTTCTAGAGTTTATCAGATATTAGCAGTTCATAGTGATGAGGTTGGAAATGAATCTTGGGTTGGTTTCTGTCTGGATGGATTACAGATACATGATAGGAGTGACATTAAGACCATGTTTCTAAATGTACTTTGGTTCTGGTCTCTGGTTCAATTTGATTTAAAAAAATCTGAATATTAAAAAAAAGTGGTACACTTGTTCACCAACAGTCCATCATGTAATAATATCAGAAAATAATGAATTCTGCATTATTATATCTCCTCTCTGAGTTCAGGGAGTGCCAACGAAATAGATATAATTATCTTGACTTTCAGAAATAAACTGGACTTTGTAGTTTGATTATTTGGGTTTCATGAGCATAATGGTCTACTGAAGTACTGTCAAAATATTGATAATATTCTCAGCTAACATACTAATATATTTAACTCACACTATAGTCATATGGTGATATTAATGCTCTGAAGAAATAAACATACTTATATCTGAAAATGGCTTTGAAGTTTCATTTACCTCTGTTGTGGCTTCGGCTTTAGGATTCATTTTTTTCTTTCACTTATGCCAACTGCAACTCCAAAGCTTGTCTTGTAGAGCACTTTCTTCTTCATCTTGTGTCTTGGAGCTTCTATACTCAGTCTATGTCCTATTTAGTTGTCTAGTTTGCCAGTTTTCTCCCAAATGGAGTCCCTCAGTTTTGCTAGTTCCTCTTGCTGAAATGTTCTTCCAAATATTCTTTTGTTGGTTGCTTCCTATTTCTCTTGTAATCTGGCTATCACCTCCATGAAGACTAATCCTTTTCATGCACCAAGCTTTCTTAATCTTATCCACAGGCAAAATATCCATGACCTCTGAAAGCACAGTTAGCCAGGAGAAGGGCAGGTGGCTGGTCCTACTTCTATGCCAACATGGGCAGGTACCTGTTGTACCACTGACTCTCGCTGATGCTGTCCCCAATAAGCTCCAGCTCTACAGAGTGTGAGAAGATATTCTTCCACTTTCCTGACATTATGACATGATTCCACCAGGGACTCCCATGGATCTTGGAAGAGGAATGACAGCTCCAGTGTCAGTGCAAAGCTTCTCCCCACTTTTGGCTTCTGGGGTTTTAGAGCTTAGCACAATGATTTTCAGCACACATATTTAGCTCCTTCCCAGAGAAATTGTGACCCATAAATACTAGGTCATGATTATTTCTGGTTTATATCTGGTTGATGCAGACTAAACTTTTCCTTCTTTCCTCAAGTATTCACATCTAGTAATGGAACAAGGCACTAGCTTATTAGCTTCCTAGGGCTGACATAATAAATTAGCACAGAATGAATAGTTTTAATATAGACATTTATTGTCTCATACTTCTTCAGGGTAGAAATCTGAAATTAGGGTGTCAGTTGGACCAGGAGTCTGAGAAATAATTATTTTTGCCTCTTGTAACTTCTGGAGAATTTTTGGCTATCTTTGGTATTCTTTAACTTGTGTATATGTCACCTTATTCACACATATTGTCACATAACCCTTTCCCCTGTGTCTCTGTATCCGACTTTTCTTTTTTATATATAGACACGAGTCATACTAGATTTTAGACTTAGGACTTTTTTTTTTTTTTTTTTTTACCTTGAATATGCCTGTAAAGAGGTTTTTTTCTAAACATGGCCACAAGTTCACAGTGACATGAATTTGAGGGACAATTTTTAAATGCTCAAAATTCAAATGGTATTATTATCAATTTTTATCAGTACATGTTTTCAGTACACAATGATTGCATTCATAGTGTGGTGTTGGTTGATGGATATGACCCATCTCACGCCTTTTCGTCCTCCTCCTTTCACTTCTCTCTCCCCTCTTCCTCCATGTCTTGGTCCTCTCCTCTTCAAATGGCCATAGTGTTGCCTCTTCCACAAGGTGGAGACAATTTCCCACACTCTAGAGAAAGCTAATCTCTGGAGGTTTAAGGTAACTCACACGTGTAAAGATGATTCGCAACATGATTAGAAGTCAATGAAGCACTTAGAGTGAAAAATGTAAGAAGACGCCCTTTCCCCATGGCAGTTACACCACACTGATTGGGGTGCCAACTCAGTACTTCCTTCTCTCTCTCGTGCCTTCCTCTAGTCCCAGCCATACCCATCAAGGCAGCACAAAGAGCACACTTAGGAAAATTCCTAGCATCTCTGTATCAGAAAGAAAATGAAATCATACACTGAGACATCATGATAGCTAAAGTTTTAGAGTGGTTCCTCTGTGTAGGAACTGAACTCGTTCACTCTCATAGTCCTAAGCAGGCGTTCACACTGCTGTCATTTTTAGAAATAGAAATAGGTCACTGAAACCATCTTTTATTTCTAACAGTTTTTTACAATACATGACCCGCTGTAGGCGTGTGAGTGAATCTGACAGCCAGTCATAGTGTGTACTCTGTGCGCTACTGTTATGGGCACCAGCCCTCATGGATAAGTGTGGCCATATCCCTGGTCTTGAGGATCTTATTGTCCAGTGTGGCAGTGTTCAATTCTAGGTTACAGAGAAAGAAACTTCAGGGCTGCCTGCCAGCTCTTCCCCGCACTGGCACTCAGCCATTCCGGGCCCCAAGAGTGTTCGCTCGCCTGACCCACAAATGATTCTAGTATTCAAACAAGGCAACTGCTGTCATGAAAAGCTCCCTTCCTGCCCAGTAACTGTACTTCGTGGTTATACAACAACCTCGAATCACGCTTTCCCTAATCATAATTTTTAAGAAGAGTAAAAGATTTTGTTTTTCTTCTGAAATCCCTCTGCATTAATTAGACTTAATTGAATAAAGTGATTAGGTAACTAATTTTATAACTGATAACTTATTAACATTTTAATAATATTTAATATATGCTAATAAGAACTCACATTTATAAATTGTTCAATTTTTTAACACTGCCTTTATAATTTATTATAAAATCTAATAAAAAATACAATCTACGAGAAACTTCACACTTTGATCATGAATTCAATAAAGCCTACATCCCTAGTTACCTTTCTCATTGGAAAGAACTAGGAAATGGAACGAATGTTCTTTCTGAGTTACCACTGAGTTCAGAGTCACAACCTGTCCCTTGGACTGTCTGCTTTATATACCATAGTGTGTGAGCACCTAGCACCTTGCCTGGCACAGAGAAGACACTTAACAAATACAAGTTGAATGGATAAACTGAAAAATAGCATATCTACTAATCTTCTTCTTTCTCTATCCTGGTATTTTTCTATTGTAGAGTTGGAAGTTGGTCTCTAGCATAGGTGAAATGGAAGGAAATACTATTACCAGTTTGAGAAAATTAAACATATTTCTTTCATTATATGGGATATATATATATATATATATATATATATATTCAAAACTGAGGGGCAGCCAAAAAGCTCAGCGGAGTAAAGCACCTGCAAGCAGGTGCAGGGGCTGGGGTTCGCTCCCTAGGCCTGCTGTTCTGGCCCCGCCCCCAGGGTACACTGAGATAGCAAGTGAGCCTGGGCGTGTGGCACACACCTGTAATCCCAGCTCTTGGGAGACTGTAAACAGGTGGATCACTACGAGTCCGATCTAGTAGTGAGACCCTGAACAGCCTGTAGACTCTTCCCTAAAATACAAAAAACCTCTGAATTTCTTAATATGAAATTCATCTTTTTACTGAATGATGACTATTAAAAATAGCTGTTAATAGCTGTTAAAATATATCTTTAAAAACCACTGCAGCTTGTTTTTCCAGAAAAGTAACTTTGTCTCTAACTTCTGGGTAGTGGTACACCTTTTGGCAGAAAGTTGTAAGCAGAGGGGTGGGGAGATGGCTCAGTGGAATAAGTGCTCTCCTGGCAAGTGCAAGGGCCTGAGTTCAATTCCCGGTTCTGGGAAAAAAAAGAAAAGAAAAGAAAAGAAAAGGTTGTATGCAGATAGAGAAGAATATAAATTTTTCCTTCGTGAGGCAGGGTGGTGGTGAAGGATAACTGGTTTGCATAGTATTGCATTTCTAAGTTACAAAGAACAAAGAAATTTATTCCCTTCCAAAATGTGCTTTGTGAAATACTTAACATGTTCTACCTATGGTTGATTAGATTGCTGAATATTTCTTGCAAAGGGGTTAGGTAATAAGCCTTAAAGTGTTTTCCTTAAGTAATATTTGCAGAAAACTATTTGTAGCCATACACTGAGGTAGATAGAATTTTCTCTTCACTTACCTTGTGGCCTTAGAAAATGTAAATAAGGCCATAAGATTGACTTTACTTTAGACTTAACACCTATTGATGTGAACACTTACGAGAAGCTGAAAAGGCAAAATCATTTTATGCCAATCAGTGATGTCCAATTTGTGCTTAAGTTGTTTGATAAATAAAGTGCCTCAGACACTGCAGGTGATTGATGGGGGCTGTTTTTCAAATGCTGAGCTATGAAACTATTTTATATCATTGAGAGATGTAATTTTATCCCAATCTTTTGGAAAAAATAATTTAAAAATAAACTCTGTACTTGCAGTTATTTTGGTGGAAATGAAGAAAACAGCACAGATATTAAATATCTAAAAAATTCACATTTTGAATCTTGAAGCAATTGTAAAAGTGTATTCATTTTCCTGGGTGATTTCTTTCTCTGTTTCTTTCCTGTCCTTTCATAATGAGAGACACCAAGTTTATTTGAGTTAAGTTTCCCACCGTCTTTCATTGCATACCAGGAAAAAGCTTTCTTTCTATTAATGTTAGAAAGGTTAGCAAAAGCAATATGTGTTTTGGAAGACCTCTCAGCCCTACTGTGGCCACTGCAAAACCCAAGGAAAGTGAAGCTGAAAATGTGACTGGGAGTTGCTATCGCTTGCTGCGAGGTAGTAGTGATTCTTACTCCTTTTATAAAACTGGACAGAATAAGTCCTGCTCCCTGATCCATGCCTCTGTTCTGGTATTCCTGAAGTGCAGCGAAGAATTTGGGAAAGAACTTATAAGTATCTCATTGTCTTGTTTACTGTGTACCTTAAAGACTTACTCTAAGGAGTTATGAAAGCTTTTAGTGTGCTCAAATCACCTGCTAACACTCTAAACCTATTGTAAGCATATGTAAGTGTATGTAAATATATTTCATTGTTTAACAGTCTGAAAGACCAAATCAACTAGTTGCCTGCATGACTTTTGACCCCTGAACTACTTATTTGCTGTCTTTGACTGAAGATTGGAGGATGGCAATCAGGGGATGACAATCAGCTAACTGAGTCTGACACAGTGTGACATCTGTTGTATTAAAAACAAATTACAAGGCTAGCTGCTATGAAGCAGGGAAGAGACTGTGGCTTGTAGTTCTTTCTGAGGATACTGCACATACTCTCAGACTTTGCCCCCAATCCCTTTCCAAAGAAAAAACAATATAATGAACTTTCTGTTTTGGACCTAGAATTGATGGAGGCCCGTGTTCTGCATTGAACACTAGACACCCTTTGTTATATTATTGGAAGCAGAAATCATTTATTTCAGGGCAGGCAGGAACCTGAGTAAGAGCTGGAGGTTTTAATGTATATTTTTTCTCCAAAATGCCACTAACATTCTAGGGAGAGTGGGAAAAGATAAGCTTTGAGTTGCATTGCAGAAGTTTGGGGCAGAGGTTTGTCTTCAGCAGGCTTGGGAAGTGATTCTATTGCATGAAGAAAAGGGTGTGGAAGAAGTCAAGTTCATAGGGCCAGGAGGCAAGATCTAGGGGCTTGGCCAGAGGCTAAGCAATGAGCAAGAGACCCACTGAAGATGACAGAGAAGGAATAATTTGCAGAAAAGAAAGAAGGTCCAGAAACACGGTGCCTTTTAGCTTCCAAAGGAACGCCACGTGGGTAGAGACACGCCCCTTAAATCTTCTGCTTCACCAGCTATCCCAGCCCGGGTGCCAGACGTGGGACTAAACAGCTACCTTATTTATTTTAGGTTGGAGTGTAAACATTGCCCAGTGAACCCCAGATCCTTGCCTCTTCACTCTGCTGTCATTAGGGCACTACCCTCACCCTCATCCTCCAAGACAGCGATATGATGTTTCTGGCAGGAGGATGGAAGAAGGCATGAGGAACAAGAAATAAAAGGAATATACAAGCTTTCCCTTAAGGTAGCTTCCTGCACGTTCATGGTAGGTTCCTACAAAAATTTGAATTACATGTCACTAGTCAAAACTAGTCATGTGGCCATAGATATAGGCAAGAAAAACTGGAAAATCTTACATACATTCAGGGAATCATGTACACAATAAAAATACAATTAGTATTGAAACTAAGCAGTCATTAATGGTCTGTCTCACCTGTGAAGTGCAAGGTGCTGAGTTCAATTCCTGGTACCATACGCTATACCTCTTGTACCAAATAAATAAGTAAATAAAAGCTTAAATTCAAGTGTTCTTCCAAAATGGTAATTGTACAAAAAAATTTTATCAGCTTGTACATAAATAATGCAAGGTTGTGTTCACATTATTATTTCAAATTATAAGCATCTTACATTCTTATTTATCTTATTGGAGAAAGTACCCAATATTTCTAGGAAATTCTTTCCCTCAATATCTCTGCCAACCTTGCCTTCCCACCCCCAGGAGCATCTAAGTGTTCACAGACCATTTCTTACCATAGTGCTCTTGATACACCTTGCCGGAGGAGAGAAACTGATGCTTCCTGAACTCCATGGCCATTATCAATGGGTCAAGGCAGGAACCACTCACTAGCCAGGGGCATAGCTATAATCCTAGCACTTGAGAGAGTGACACAGAAAGAATGTTTCTAAAAGTGTACTTTGATGCAGTCTTAATCTGTTTTATATATTCCTTGTCTATCACTCTGGTGTTAAGCTATATGTGTGATAATTAACTTTATAAAGGTTTACATGATGAATAAATGAACTTGGTGCTGGCAAAAAGTGGGAGGTAGAGGGGAAGGGGAATGAAAAGAATTGAGATAAGTTGTGTACATGTACTAATTCTGCACAATGAATGTAACCATCGTGTTTGGCAAAGAAGTACTAATAAAAATTAAAATTTATTTAAAAATTGAATTAAAAAAATCAGAAAAATGAGTGTGAATTTGAGACATATTTATGCAACTTGGTAAGACCTTGTCGCACAATAAAGTAAGCAATACTGACACTGTAACTCAGTGCAAAGGTGCTGGGTTCAGTCCCCGGTAGTACCAAGGTGTACACACACATCTGCCAGGGGTAGGTGGTTCTTTCTAATGGTCTGCCATGGATCTGAGTTGATTTCTCCCTCTAGCGATAGCCTCCCAAGTGTCAGCATCTATTTTAATTTAGCGGCTTTCATGTTAATGTGGCCCATTAGGATAGTCCTGTTACTAAAAGTGACTATGCTAATAGTAATTAAATTTCCAATACCGTCTGGGAGTCATTTCAATTTACCCTTAGTACTAATGAGTAGACTTATTTGAGCTTCCAAATCCCCTCCACTTTTTTTTTTTTCTTTTCTTTTTGAGACAGGGTCTCAGTATGTAGTCCAGGCTGGCTTTAAACTCCTTATGTACTTCAGGCTGGCCTTGAGTGTGGTCCTTCTGCCTCAGCACCTGAGTGCTGGGATTACAGGACTGCCCCACCACACTCATCCCTCTTTCCACTTCTATAATCAAGTTCCCTCTCCTGGGATCTGTTGTTCCTAGTTACAATTTGTGCTTGACCACCGTACTGCAAGTTCATGGATTTAATATTTCTGGACATCAATAGAGAAGGGTCACGGGTGACTGGTTTAAGTGACTTGGTCTTCATAAATCTGAGCATTTATTAATTTGTGGTCATAACGAGATGCGAACAGGAAGGCAAGTCACTGATCTGGGAGCAGCTAACTGTTAGATGAATATGTGTATACGTAATGAGGGAAGCATGATCAAGTTCCCCGGTGTGCAGCGACTCTGCCTGGAGCCTCTTCTGTGCTCGGACACTAGACATTCATGGAGGAGTTGGCGAAATGAGTGCCAGGGGCTGGGAAAATACGATCCCCAACTGAGAACTGAGATATCCCCACTGCGGATGACGGTGCATCACAATGGCAAAGGCCGTCAGAAATGAGAGAACAGCAACTTCACAGGAAAAAATTGGCTCCAGCATCTGATTTCTTTCTTTGTTTTTCACGGAGGCCTGTTATACCAATGAGCATTTTAAGATTTTTTTCGAAAGATAGGTTTAAATTATTTCAACATCGAGTTAATTAAAATTTGACATTACTCCTAAAGAAACATTTTCTCTGATTTTTAAAAACTTATTAATGAGCTAATTCTGAATATATTAACTGTATGCTAGAGGGATGCTAGAAATGCTACCCATCCTCAAATATTTTCCTCTTTAAGTGTCTGTTGTGGATATCTTGGGTATAGTGGCATATGCCTGTAATCCCAGGGCTTGGTGACTGAAACCAGGTGAACCATTATGAGTCTGAGCTACAAAGTGAGACCCTGTAGACCCTGTACTAAATATATTAAAGAAAAAAACAAAAACAATGAAGCAGTATTCTTCTATAAAAAGGATATACTTGAGCCATTTGTAGGAAGGTGAATGCACCTTGAGATGATAATTCTAAGTGAAACAATTCGAGACACAAATGTAAATGCCATGTAGTATCTCTTTGTATCAGTCAGGGTTTTACTAGAGGTACAGATATAACACAAGATGTACAAATGTATAAGAAATTCCAAGATTGGCTTATGACAGCCTGCAGAACTGGATGAGGAAGTGTGTAGAGGGCGTCTGTACGCTGGAGACTGAAGGATTCAGTTCAAAGTCTGGAGCCCACAGTAGTGTTCTGTGCAAGTCTGTATCAGGATGCTAATGGATCTGTGAAGGAAGGCTGATGAGTCTACAGCAGAAGCCTGAAGGATCCAAAGCAGAAGCCAAGAGCTTCAGTGAATTAACAAAGAGATTAAATATAGCACATTACATTACAGAATAAATGGGCACGATCTTATTACTACAGCTATACAGGGTAGACTAGGTGGTATTAAAAGCTGTCTTTGATTCATGAAGAGAAGAAGAGGAAGAGGAGGAAGTAGAGGAAGAAAAGATGAGAGGCAGAACGAAGTATCCAAAATCATGTTATCTACAACTGATGGAATGCTTTTCAGTAGCACCACAAAACAGTATAAGAGAGAAGCCAGGTATATGAGATGCTAGTTCTTAGTCCAGGCAGGCAGTCCTAGCTTCAGGCAGAAAACTAAGTGCATAGGTACAAAACTACAGTACCTAAGGGGAGCTGAAAAGATCAAAGCATGCATTGATACTCAAAATGATAGTATAGAAGAGAACAAAATATACAATTAAAATAGAAAGAATTTCTATAATTGCAGCTGATAAAGTCAAGGCTTAAAGGAATCATGAACTGAACTAACTCATCTGTAAGGTTCTCTGTGGATTCCTAGATGCTGGAGGAAGTCAACAAATACAGGGAATTGTACCTCCAAACTCTAAATCTTTGTGATTCCATTTTGCCTGACTCCAGTTATTCTATATTCATGTTATTTGACTGTAAGGACACTCTTACATAAAACAGAGAACACATTCTCTGGTCCCTCTTTTTCATCTAATAGATGGTTGTGCAGGTTCTCTTTATGTCTGTCTGTCTGTCTGTCTGTCTGTCTCTCTCTCTCTCTGTCTCTCTATCTCTATCTCTATCTCTCTCTGTCTCTCTCTCTGTCTCTCTGTCTCTGTTTGTCTGTGTCTGTCTGTCTGTCTGTCTCTCTCT
>NDGN011477707.1:0-21934 GCA_002564285.1 Tympanoctomys barrerae
AAAAAAAAAAAAAAAAAAAGAAAGAAAAAGAAAAAGATAGATTCTTTGAACCTCTGAAGAGTCACAGAGCTGGCAGAGACAACACAACACAAGCCTCACAGAGGATAAAATCAGGCCTGTGGCATCCACTGGACACCATCTTCCAGGCAGGAGCCAAGGGGAAGAGGCTGCTCTCCTTTATCGGGGTCAATGTGCTTGGGATGTAGAAGGGGAGGGAGCAGGGTTTTCACTAGGTACCCAGCCTGGACACCTGCACAGACACAGACCTCAGGTGGAAGGGAGCTCCAATACAATTCTGCCCCCATAAAAATGGAGCCAAGTGTTGGGAACCTGTTCTGTTCTCTTGTGGTTCTGGTCATGGCCTCATATGACATTAAATCTGGGACTTAGGAATGATGTGCATGAGCGGCCTAACAGCACAAGTTAGAACTGCTACATCTTCCAGCCCAACAGGCCCCATTTGAGGCAGGTGGAATTTAAAGGATTCTAGCCTGAAATTCTGTAAGGGAGCAGTAGAGTGGCCCAGGCCCATGGCTCTCAACCTGGGGCACATGAGAGAATCCACTGGCATCTGTGAGAAGCAGTAATTCCCACCCTGGTCTGCAGATTCCACAGAGCTTGGGTGGGCTCTGGAGTCCCCCATTCCATTTGGGGGTCATAGAGCACTAGTGATTGCCTACCACATGGCACTCCCAAGTGGCTCTGCTGGGTACTATTCCTCTAGAATCCCTCCCACTGCCTAGGGTCCTTCCTCTGGTCAAGCTCAGACCCCCATATCTGAAGTGCCTAACTCTTCAGAGGATGTGGTGGACCCAAGCTGGAATTGGGCATCTTCTGCACTAAATGGACAGTCTCCTTCTTCTATAGGGTCAGCTGTTGCCTCTGCTGGAGCCCCCATGACACATCACCTCCTCCAAGGGCAGACTCATGGAGTATGGAGGACAGGAGCACTGTCCCAATGGGGTTAGCCTGCCTCTAGCTTGTCCTTGCCTCTTCTGGGTGAGTTGGTCCTCTGTTCCCCCAAGGCCTCACCTCAGCTCACACTGTGCCCCTTCTCACCCCACCCAAGCTGTTTTTGTGAAGGCTGTCCAGGTTCTCCCTGTGGCCAAAGCCAACTCATCTCCAGGTTGGGCTTTCTTTGTGGCAATCCTCTTGCTTCAGTTTCCTGAATGCTGGGATCACTATGCCTGGCTCTTAGAAGCATTCCAGGGCAGCCCCTCCAGATCCTCCCGTCTCTCTGGCCTGTCTAGGAGAGCCCATCCTAGGTCCTCCTCCATCCCAAGAATCCTCCGGCCCTCAGCGTCCTGGGAATGGGACATCCAGACACCAAAGCATAATATCTCTGCCTCCTGCCTGATGCCTCCTGAGTGCCAGGCTGTGCCCACTCTGGATGCTTTGGGATGAACTGGAAGTACACGTTCACACAGCCTCAGCCCCTCTCTCCTGCTTTTGAAAGCACCTTGTCACCACCACCTCTCACCACCTATGTGAGGCCCCGGAAGCCCCTTCTCACCGTCCTTCCTCATCCTCCTCAGAACAGCAGCTGTCCCACAAGTCCTGTGTCCACACAGGCCCTGTCCTTTCCACCACAGTTCTGGGCCACCCTCTGTGGATGGCCACTTGGCTTCCGCCCTGGCCTCCTGCCTTCCCTGTCCTACCTGTCCACAGCGTGGTCTGGACTTGGAGGTTGCAGTGGTCTCATGAATGCTCAGCAGCAGTCCTAAGGCCCACATGCAGCGGCAGTAATGGGGATTTCCCATACTACCTTCACTATATACTTTTCTAAGCCTAGAACTATTTTTTTAAAAATAGCTTAACACACACAAGCACACATGCACACACACAAAGACGACCATGTGGCTCTTCAGCTCAAATCCTGTTTCTTTTTGAGTAAATTCAATCTTCCTAATAGAATCCCATAAGCCCAGCAGGATCCAGGCAGTCCCTGCCTTCCTTCTTGGGGTCCTCAGGGGTCTGGCGCCTCCCTGCCTCACTGGGGTCCTTCCCAGGCACTCGGCTTTTCCAGCTCTGGCCCTCCTGACTTTCTCCTCCCTACCGCTTTCCTCAGCTCTCATGCAACTGTGCTGTTGATCCTTGGTTCCCACGCTGCCCGCCACATCTGCAGCTTAGGGCACTGGACAGCTACGCACTGACTGTGTGACTGTGACCCCAGCAGGCTAGGGCTTCTGAGTGCAGGCAGGAAATGCTGGCATGCACTCGTCCTGAGAGGACCCGGCTTTCTTGCCACACTCCGATCCTTCTTTCTCTGGCCCTCAGCCTATCTCCTGGCCCTGTTTGAGAGACAGGCTGGGTCCTCTAGGTGTGGGTCAGGGTCACACTCACATCTGAGCTTGCTCACAGGAATCTCCCTTGGGACCTTGCTGTGCTTTCCTACCTACATAGCTGGTAACAGGGATTCTAGGGCTGGAACCACCAGGCAGACAAGGCCCAGGTCCCCAACTCACCATGAGCAGTGAGCGACCGAGCAGCCACCTGGCCAGAGACCTCTGGACTGGGATATTGTATGATGCTGCTGAGAGGCAGGCTGTTCACGACAGTATCAGGTCCCTGACCCAACCCCTGGGTCCCCAGCACAGGGCCTCACATGCGACACATGTGAAAGATTGTCGATGCAGTGCCCGGGGAGCTTCACTCTCCCCAGGCCATGCCTGCCCCACAGAAGGAGCTGTTTCCTGGGGCCCTGACTACGTTGCCACCTACAAGGCCCTCTGGCTATGTCTAGAGATGGAACTCTGAAAGCAGAGTCGGGGGAGGTCGAGTCACTGTTAATCCCACGTCTCCCCTTGCAGCTCCACGTTTATCCTGCAGGGCCGTCTTTGCGGCCAGCGTTCTCTGCGCCAGCCCCTGCTTCCTCGCGCTAGGTGCGCTGCGCGGCCAGCAGCCGCAGAGCACAGCAGAGAGCACTGCGCCGAGGCTTCTCCTGTGCCGAGCGCACACTGCGCGTTCTGCGCTGGTGCCTGAGCGGGACGCTGCGCCTCTGCCCACCACTGTGCTCGCCTGCTTCTCGGCCACCCCATCGCAATCACGCTACTGCCGACTTCACGAGGTGAAGCCAGAACTTTGTGTCATCAGTTTTTCTCTTTGGGTTCCTAGAGACTAGATCAGCAGGCAAGGGCTAACGGTCTGTACTGAAAAGCCACGTGGCCTCTCTGCCGGCCTGGAATTGCGTGCGATATATGGAAACCGACTCAGGGTGAGAGCTGGCTTAGGGGGACCCTGGACACACAGCGTGGCAGTGATAGCTGGAAGCAGAGTGGAAGTGGTCTGGGTCTAATCTGAGGATGTTTTACATGGCAGTGGATATTGAGCCCAGGGCCTTCCCACTCAGGTACACCCTTGGTCCTTTTAAAACATTTACATTCTGAGACAGGTTCTTGTTCAGTTGCTAAGTCATGCAGGCTGGGCTCAAACTTGAGATCCTCCTGCCTCAGCCTCCCAGGGTGCTGTGATTACAAGTGCCACGATGCCCAGCTCTATATATACTTCTTAAGGAGCAGCCAAATATCAAGATACGAAGATACTACATTCTCTTACAAGAACCTTTTTCCTTTGGGGACTTTAACTTTCCCACTTAAGGTCTTTGTTTATAACCTTCTATTAAAAGATAAGTAGTTAATGATGTCCTTATATTTTTAAGCTTCTACATTCCATAGATCAAAAAGACAGATACTTTTCCTTAAAGAAGCATGTCTGTAACCTGTTTTGAATGGAGCAGAACTTCCTTGACAAATGCCAAGTCGTGATTTTCGACTACTCCAAGGGCGAGTGGAGGCTTCTCTCCCTCGTTTCCCCACAGGCCCCTCCCTGTCTTACTCACTCCTGCACAGTGTCTGCTCTCCTCTGGGGTAGGGAGCTCTTGCATGAGTGGCACAAAGGCCCAGGCCAGGCGCCAGAGGCCCTATTTCTTGGGCTAAAATATGATTTCCAAGTTGGCGGATTTTCAGGGCATTGCGGGTGTTGCAGCAGGGAGCAGACCTAGCCCGGCGGAGCTCGAGGGGGCCGGGCCTTCCTACGCTGGCGCACCTTTCGCTAATGGCTCCACTGTGATGATCTCACTGCTGTTGCCTCTTCCGGCTGAAGTCACGGCCACCACCCAGACGCTGTACTGGCGATTTCGACTCAGGTTAGGAATTCTGTAGGAAAACGAGTCAGGGGAGGCTTCAAATTCGCTGATCACCTGTGAGAGGAGACATAAATGTTCCCACATTCAAAGAAACAAGTGACACAAAAAGCACTTTCTAAAAGGTTGATTAACAGATTCCCTTTCGTAAAGACAAACACCACAGTACCCATGCCATCAACGGCTAGATTTGCAATATGGAAGGTAACTAGCAAGTCTCTATGACCCCTTGATCACACTTCACCCTGCGGCAGCAGAGGGTAATTTACCCTTTACTTTTGGGGCCACAGACTTCTGCTTTTGACCAGTGTGAAATAATTGGATTATCTCTTCTACCCGAAATGACCGAACAGCACAAGCAGGACATGGAAATGTGGTTTTGAAGACGATGTGCACCAGGTGGTGAATAACAGGAATTCCGGAGGTGGGAAATGGAGTGATGTCGACCTTATAAATGGCAGGGGTCTTGCATTTCTGAGAGGGGTTTAAGAGTTTGGGACATGCAGGGGCCCCCAAGAGGGTTCTAGCAGTCTTCTCAAGTTAAAAGAAGATAGAACAGGGGAAAGGAAGTGGAAATTCGTAGGGAGAGTACTGAAAATGCGTTATACAGAGAGCACTCCAGAAATCTGAAGAGGGTTCTACTTAGGCATTTAGCTGCAGTGATCCAGGCATGCAAATGAGAAAACCTCCTGAAAGCAGAGAAAGAACCACCTGGAAGTGCGAGCCTGTGGGCGCTCAGCACCCACACAGAGCTGGGCATAGGGCCTGCTCCTGTCAGCCACATTAAACAGCATCAGCATTCATGGTACCTTGGGCACAGTACAGGAGGGTCTTATCTCAACAGGGAAGAATTGTTAGCTCAAGATTGAACACTTTTTTAGTCCTGCCTAACACGTAAAATCAAGATTAGGAAAGAGTAGATAATTATTAAGCAATTTGACCTCATTCTTAAATGAAGGCCAAAAGCATTCATAGGAATTAAACTATTTATTATGAAAAAATCTAAAATTCATTATGTCTGATATTTAATAAAAGATTTCCAGGTGTGAACAACTCAACTGATTAGTGGATGAACATAATGTGCTGTGTCCATACAGTGAAGTATTATTCATTAGTAGAGAGCAATGACACACGGATATGTGGCTAGAGCTTTAGACTTGTCCAGTAAGTGAACAGCACCAATCAAAATAACCAAAAATTTATAATTCCCATTATATCAAAAGTTCAGAGACAGAAAATAGACCTGTGGTTGTCTGGAGCAGGTGCCTGAAAGGGGGACATAGAGAGTATTTGTAACAGGTGACGAGTTTGTGTGGTGATGAAAATGTGACAAAATTAAATAATAGAGTTGAAAAATTCTATGAATATATGAAAAGCCACTGAATTACACACTTTAAAGCAAATTCTAGAAATGATAAGAGGAACATATAAACCACAAACAAGAAATAATTGAATCTATCAAAGTTTTCTTCTAATTGACATAGATATCGATTTATGCAGATCAGTATAAAAGTTATAAATATAGTACAGCTATATCTGCATATGTTAGTAATGTGACTAGATACATGAAAGATACAAAAAGGCCCAAGTCAAAACTGAGTTGAAGTTATAGTATTTGAGATTTTAAAAACTTCAGTAGACTAGATCATTAGGAGGTTATATATTTCTGGCAAAAAAGTAAGTTTAAAGACATACAAATAAGTGAACCACAAAGACAAAAGAGAATAAAAAATGAACGGGGCATCAGTGACCTGTGGGAGACTGTCAGGGCACCCAATGGACAAATAGGCTTCAGTGACTTGGGCTAACCAAAGAAAGGGAGGAGAACAGAGAAAAAAAATAAAGAAATTACAGTTGCAACTTTTCTAAAGTCAGTGAAATCTACACTCAGAGCTAAGGGTCTCAATGATGTCCAGCCACAAAACACTGAGTGCTACACCATGGTATCATAATGTAATTCTTTAAAAGACATGAGAGACAGCATTGAAAGAAACCAAAAGACAGGCATGCTCTATAAAGGAAACAGCCCAGGGATGATAAGAGATTTCATTCTAAAGAGGCAGTCTTAGCAAAAAGACAGTAGAAAGGCACTTTGAAATCTACTGCAACACAACAAAAATAGAGTAAAATAAAATGAAAGAGTTAGATAGCTAACGAACATAGTTCATCACACCCACAGTATAAAAAATGTCAAAGGAAGTCCTTCCTAGGGAAGGAAAAGGCTACCAAGGGAAAATACGTGTCCAGAGGAAGGAGTAGGAAGAACCCACAGTGGTAGCTATTTATGAAAGTATATGACCCTCCTCTTATTATTCAAATATCATTTAAACTTATTTGTCAAAAAATTAATAACAACATAATATGTTAATAATATACACAAAAGTAAAATGTTTAGCAGTGATAGTCCAAATGGGTTGAGATAAAAAATGGAAATATAATACAGTTTTCATACTATTTAGGACATCATCCTGTCATTGCACTACATACTACAAGTTAAATGTATATGTTATTAGTTCTAGAGAAACCACTGCGATTACAAAATATGAAGTAAAATAAAGCTAATGAGTGAACTGAAAAATAAAAATTTTATCATTAGAAAATCAGTTACAGAAGTCAGAAAAAGCAAAACGATGTTATAAACAGGATCATAAAGCCCATATTTATCAAAATTATAGATTTAAATCTGTCCACGTGAATAATTAAATGTAAGAGGTCCAATACTGTAATCAAAGGCAAAGATTATCAAAATGCAACACTCAACCATATGCTATGTACGAGAAATGTATTTTAAGTATAAAAGTACTAATAGATTACAAATCGTAAGACAAAAGAGATATTAAACACTGATCAAAGTAAATCTGGAGGAGTTTTATTATTTTTTCTTTTCTTTTTGGTACTGGGAATCTGGCTCAGGACTTTGCACCTGCCAGGTAGGCGCTGTGCCTCTGAGATGAATCCCCAGCGCTGGAGAGCTTTATTAAGAACCAGAGAAAACAGACGGAAGAGGGAAGGACATCACCGGTGATCAGAAGGCAATTTCGTGATGACAAACGCGTCTCTTCATTAGGGGAAAGAGCAGTCCTGAACGTCAGTTCACCTGGTAACAAAGCTTCACTGTACACAAAGCGACACGAGGGAACGTCAAGGACTGGGGGCAGGATAGCTCGCGGCCGCTCCTTAGGAGGTCAGGAACGCTGGCAGGCTGGTGGGGATCCCTTCACCACGGAAACGAAGAAGCAGAGAGGGAAGTCACTTGTTGAGGTCGCGAGGGCAGAGCAATGGCTCTAGCTCACTCTTCCAGCCCAGACGCAGGGCTGCTTCCTTGCCCTCCGTGCTACCGACTCTGAGCCATCACACGCTAGCAGAACTGGCTTTTCCCCCTTGCTGACTATTCTACAAAACTTAGTGGCTGAGCCTGCTGCAGAAGTTGAGATTGTAGCTGCGGCATTCAATAGGGCATTCAGATCTTTGCCGTCTCTTAATTGCCATACAGTCCTGCATTTTCCCAGTTAAAAATGATGGGAGAGAATTGCTCACTGCCCTTTATTTCACTTATAGATAGAGTGCCAGGTGGTTAAAGTGAAACTACAGGGCCCTGCACAGGTTCTTCAGCTGTCTGCACACACCAGCGTGCACGAGTGCTTGTGTGCATATTTGCGCAATTCCCATTCCCAGAAGTTTGGAGGGAATCTGGCTTGTTTCTTAGCAAACCAGGGAGACCATCCTGAGACTGCATGTATTTGTGCCATGTACTGGCCCAAGACTCTTGCTGTGAACTTAATCTTACAAAGACTAATGACACGTGGATTATACCAACTGCTCTTATTGAACAGTGAACAACAACAGTAGACAACAAGCTTAGCAAATGCGTGGTTTATATCAAGATGTGTCCCAAAGGCCTCATGGAGTCTTAGGCAGGGCTTCTGGAAGGTGACGGATCATGAGGTGATACTGCCAGCTTGCTCTTGGGAGGTGGGCTTGGATAGAAGAGGAGGGTCACTGCAGGGGGTGTGGCCTGGAAGGCTTCCTCTTCCTTGCCCCCTCCTACTCCCCTTTCAGCTTCCTGGCCACCATGATGTGAGCAGCTTTCCTCCATCAGACCCTTCTGCCACATTGCTGCCTGCGTGGGAACCTGCCAGCTGTGAACTGAATCTTCTAGAAAAAAGCGAGCACAAATGAACCTCTCCTCCTTTAAGTTGTGGGTGTTGGACATTGTGTCTCAGTCATGTGGAAAGTAACATACAGCAAGTGGGTCACCTCTGAGAAGCCTGGAGGCCGCCCATGGCAGCAGAGGCAAGTCCTGCTCGGGACAGGGGAGGAGGCTGAGCTGACTCTGCACCCTGAGTCACAGGGCAAGGCTGCCTCCCTGACTCGGGGAGAGACGCCGGATGGAGGGATGCCATGTAATATTCATTTTGCACTGAATCCTTTATCAATAGGTGGTTCATAGTTCTGACACTGTTGACCCTCCTAAGTGGAGGTAATCGGTAGGAAAAAGTGAAATGACACAATGACTCAGGAGCTCATTCAGGGTGGTGAAGAAAGCTTATTTGATTAAATCCTTTTCCTTAATGCTCAGTCAGAAGTGCTCATTCTGAGAAAGAGGAACAATGGATATTTCTTCCTTATGAAACATTTCCCTCGGTATTTTGCATTGTAGTGGTGGTGGCTATGTTCACCTCTCATTCAGTTTTATTGTTGGATACCAGATTTTACAACACAGCAACCTAAAAGGAAGGAAGGCAACTTGCTGAGTTCTACATAAACTTTATGAATACTGGGATGCTCCGTGAGAAGGGATTCTTTTTATTCTGAGACTTCTGATACTTCCGCTAGGAAGATCCATCAGCGACTTTGAAGCATTACAGGAGGGTGGAGAGAACAGAAGGAAGAAAGCCCAGCATTGTACTGCTGCAGGCAACAGGATAAACACTGAGGCGTGCAGAAAGAGAGGCCACCTCCCCCTGCCAAATGTTAGCGATGAATGAACCAAATATGGCAACAGGAGAAATGTGTGGGTGGAGAGAAAGAGTTTGCTCAAGGTTTAAATATTTTAATATCTAAATAGTTACTCTTCCTCTGGTAGGCATTCACGGTTCAGTCTCCTTCCGAGTTTGGAGTGGTACGACAGTGATGCTAGATTGTCTTGGGTCTAACGTGTAGTTGGCTCTTAAATGGACTACAGTGAGGTGACTGAGGATTTGTTTGAAAGGGGGTCTTAGTGACTGTGGACCTCAGGGTCAATCAGTGTCACCCATGTTCTGAGTCCAGGCAGAAGACTCAGTAGCTTGATTCTCCTTGGGAGTTCTACCCCACGGACCAGATCTACTGCTCTGCATCCAGTGAGACAGAGTAGAGCACTGATGGGGATGCTTTGGCACGCATGGTTCAGCCGGTGCTTGGAGCCCTTTCTGCTGGCATCTAAGCCAAGTCGCTCCAGGAGCTGAGCATTCAGGCTTCATTGCAGTGTTGGTATTTTGCAATTCATACGTGAGTTTTGGGTTGCAATGTGAACGCTTGGTCTCTAAAAGGTTCACTGTCTCTGGAGTAGACATTTGAAACTGGGGCTGCCAATTCCTTTGTTAATTGTCTGAGAAAAAAGAAACTGTGCTCCCTCATTTGAAGTGTTTAAGATCTTGACTCTAGCAGAGCCCAAAATTAATCTCACATTTATTATGATTTAATCATGTGGCCATGTAAGTAGCTCTAGGTGATAGCTGTGCTACTTATTTCCTGGTCTGATAGGGACGACTGTGGTTGAGAAGGGCCTGTCTTGCAGCAGACCCCTAGCAGAACAGGTCTGGAGCATTCTGGGAGGAGCAGGTCAGGTGCTGTGTCTGAGGAGCACATTCAGAGGAGAGAACGAGCCAGCGCAGATCCCATGCCTCAGAACAGCGAGGCCAAGGATGCTGCCACAGGGTGCTGTGTTGTACATGAAGACACCACTGGGCTGGAAGGACAAGCACCCACAGGTGAGGAGTGATGAGGAAATTCAGGTGCTGGGGCGAAACTGTGCCAGCTTGCACAACCAGAGTTCTCTCCTTTAGGCTGGGGTAAGAAGATCTACGCAAAGCTCTAAAACTACCTGCTAATGATGCAACCCCATGAGTAACTACTGACCTGGAGTCACTGCCCGTGTGAGTCCATGCCAGCGTGCAGGTTCTGTGGCTAGTGCCTGTCCCCCAAGGAGTCAGAAATGACCACAGCTTGGCAAACAATGTTAATTAAAAATGAGATATGATAGGATTCTCACCAAATCCCACTGAAGTCCAGAGATAAAATCATTTGAATTCCCCTATTAAAACCATCCTTGTCATGGTTGAAGAGATGCAGTCATATTTCCAAGATGCCTGGGAAAAGTCAGTGAAAACTTCATGTTTTTGATTCAAAAATACACTGATGGCAAACTTTTATAAAACTTGTGATGTAGTCAGGTCCCCTAAGCTGCATCCAGAGTGGAACATGCAGCTGTTGATGTACATTTTTGGCAAACAGACTGTGCACAGTTGGTGCACCCGGTTTTCCTGGTTGCTGCCACAGGACGGTCCAGTAGAGGCCTGGGTTTCTATGGAGCTCCACAGTCTGCTCTCCAGAATATAAGGTAGTTGCAAAGTCCCCTCTGTCTGTGTTTCTGTTGCCCATGAGATGCTTACAGCTATTTTCCCTTCCTGATATTAATGACAGCTTTCTTTTCCTGTTTGAGGTATCATTTGAACATAAACCCAAATGACTCACCAGGAACTATTTTAAATGCTCTTCCACAATCCCTATAGAACTAGGTGTTTACCCAGCAATTGTTGAATTTCCTTCTAAATCCCTATGCTTCTTAGCTCAGTGGATGATCTTGGAAGGTTTTCTCTAGCCCGTCAGTTAGGCCGATCTGCCCAATGTCTTTGGGTCTTTCGTGGCCCACTGCGGTGGTGGCTGGGCTTATGGCTGCTTTTCTCCCTGTGGGGTCAGGGACTCTCAGGCTAGACTGGCACCCTGGCTCTGCTTATTAACCAAGGCTCATTCAGAGCAGTGTGTGAGGCTGCACCTGAACCACAGACTTGGGGGCTGAAGAAATGGATTGTGAGTGGGGTGAGGCATCCGATGGCCCAGAAGAGATCTAAGTGCAATAGAAAATAATGTACAGAAATGTACTGCGAATGCATAGACTGCTCAGATCAAATTATCCAGCCTGTTTGACTGATGCAAAAATAATTCCTCTTCAACAAAACTTCAATTAACTTTTTAATGAAAAACTAATTCTATCAAAGAAATAGGGTGCTGTAAAAAGCTCTGTTATCTAATTTTTTTTATACAGGGTCTCACTACACAGCTCAGACTCATAGTGATCCTATTGTCTCAGCCCCCCAGCACTGGGAACAGGCATGCACCACCGTGCTCAGCCTCGATGTCTGGCTCGGCAGGCATGGAATTCTAGGGTTGGCCCAGCATGCCGTACAGGACATTGAACTTGGGACCTTACGCTAGGTGCTTAGACTGCTGTGCTATCTCCCCAGCCCTGTTATCTAATTATTAATGTGCACGCTTCAAAAATCTTGCAAGTTCTGATTCCTAGAGTGCTTGTAGTACTTATTTTTTAAAAAAATCTACCCCAAAGCAACATAAATGAAACAGGTAACTCTTTTAAACAGTACTTTCAGATCATGGGAAATCTTTGTCTAGTGGTAGAGAAATGGTCTGCTTTCCATTAGGAATGCACAGCTCACTGGGCCAACTTAACTTTTTGATTCTTGTGTATGATTCATTTTCATCCATCCATTCGACCTCATTGTTTTCATCTCCAGAAGACGACTGTGAGCATGTTATGCCACAAGCACCTTCCTGAAGATCGAGGCAGCCAGTTGGTATTGGCAGGACACGGGGCACATTGGTGCTGCTTACTTTTTCCCAGCCTGTCTCCGCGTCTCCCATTTGCTCTGCTGAGCTTATCATATAGTGTCTTTCAGGTACGATATATTTTTATTTGTTGGCTTCTCAAGTATAACATATTGGTTATGTTTTAGAAGTAAATGAAAAGCCTTAGAGGAGCGGGCTCTTTGGTGTCACTGTTAGGGTGAAGGGCCCCATCCTGTCATTGTCCAGCTGGAATTCTGCCCCCTCCATCTCCCAGGCCCCCAGTGCCACTCTCCCTATTCCCTACGCCTCACTGTCTCCGCCCGCTGCCCCAACTACCTGCCTGCCAAAAGCACGCCACAATACTAATTTAACTTGATGGTTGTCATCTATTTGACAAACTCTGCACAAAGGAACTAGTTCCACGTCATGGAGCTCCCAGAGAAGAAAGAAAGGAGTTGAAGACACTATTCTTAGTTATAAAATAATATGGGCATAATATACAGCATTAGAAAAATAGCTATTTCTATTACTCTTAATTGAAAATGATTCAAAGCCAATTTAATTCCTTAAATAGTACAGCACGTCTGTGTCAGGCCAAATAAAGATGCTAGGATGTTTTCAAAGCCAGACTCTCCACGGCTCCGCAAGCGGCTGTGCACAAGAGCATCTTAGCAAAGCAGTGGGGGTGGAAAAGACAGCAGCGGCTGGGGGAGGGAGGGGCCACAGGAGGAGGAAGGAGGATTCTAGGGGAGCAAAACCAGGTCGTGGGTGCTCCTACGGCTGGCACATGTCCTTACACATTGTCTGATCCCACAGTGTTCGGCACCAGGAGTGGGCAGTGGCAGTGGATGCCGGTGACAGTGCTGTGCCCACACAGGCACATCCTTGGCCACAAGCGTGCTCCCCCAGTGCTGGGTGCTGGCAGGGGGTTCGGGGGGGGGCGTACAAAGCCTCTGCATCCTCTGCTCTACTTTGCTGAGAACCTATAAGGGATCTAAAAAAGAAGTCAGTTCTATTTTTTTTAGGACATGTTAGTCTGGGGACACCCAGGAAGCTTCCAGCCAGAGATGAATTAGTACCAGGATTCTTGGTGGTTTAACTGCAAATAGAGTGAGCAGTGGGCTTCCAAAGAGCCTTCTGGAGTTTGATTCTCCACTGAAATCTCGCTGCCATGCAGGCTCTGCTCCCCTCGGCTCCAGGAATGATGAGAGTGGGCTGGGCAGTGGCAAGGCCGAGGTTTCTTTTACTCTTTGAGCAGCAATCTCCTGCTTCAGAGAAGCTCCAGCCATTGGATGGCTTCAGGTTGTGCCCAGTGAAACCAGGGAGTGTCAGTGACAACAGCAACAGAACACCAACCACACGGTGACTGCCCAGCACTTGGCTGGTTTCCTAAGGCTGTACTAGGAGAATGCAGAACATTTTAAAAGAATTCTGAAGATAACAGAATTCCCCTCCACTCTCTCAAAGAACAGAAGGCTAGCAAATAGCTATAAATCACAGCATGAAACATTTATAGAAGACTTAGAGTTATTGCATTAGGACTGCCTAATGCAATAACTCTATAGAAGTGAAATATAGAAGTGTTTCTAAAGAAGCTTCAAGAGTATGGTTTTTTTTTTTTTTTGGTAGCCTCAGGTTGCCTTCATCAAGAGTATGTCTGCTGAGGTTTTATAAACCAGGATTGAAGCCCATATGTCTGGGGTGTTTGGATGGATGCTCAGGAACTTCTGCAGGCTTCTCCTACCTGCAGATGTGATGCTGTAACAAGAGCCTTGAGGACAGGAGAAGGGACTGGCTGACCTCAGGCACCTGGCAAATGCCCACCAATAGAAACTCAGCGAAGCCTCAGGAGCTCAGCAAATGCACAGGTGTAAGTGGTCAGGGAGGTCATTTTGAGGCCAGATTGTCACCGCAGAATGGGGACAGGCACTGTTAGGTCACTAGATAGAAGACTGATTTCCACCTCGGTGATTTACAAGTACAAGCATTTAATCTGAATCCTTCAGGGACAGAGTATCCCAGCACCTATACCACACTTTTCTGCCTTACTAGGCGGTGGCTTCATTTGTCATTTGATGCCGGTGGAGGCCTCCAGGTCAGAATCCAGAACACAGCAGGACACTGTGCTTTTGTATTTTCCCCACATACCACCACACATTCCCAGCACTGTGGAGACAAAGCAAGGTCCCTGCGCCCAAGGCCGGCACTACAGGCCCAAGCATGGCGCATTAAATTGTGTGGGACAGCAAGGTAAAGCAAAGTGAGTTTGCCAGTCGGTGCTGGGCAACACTGGAGCAGGACGGTGCCGACTTCCTATGGGGGGGAAAGAGCGAGGCCCTGGGCTCAGCCCCTTCACAGGTCACAAGCTGTGCGACCCAAGCCATACAACAGTCTCATTTCAGGCTCCAGAAAGATAACGCTAAGTGCTCATCCTGGGCACAGGCACATGTCTTCAGAATGAACTGATGTGAGCCCAGCATTCGACGTGGGCGCAGAGGCAAGGCAGTGAAACCTGGCAGTCAAGGTCGACATGGGGGCAACAGGAGAGCGTCCAGCCTGGACGGACTAGAGCAGAGCCAGTGCAGAAATGGGAACGAAAACATGGCCTTCAGCTGGGCCGTCAAGAACATCTTCACGCGATTCACAAGAGGACCCCATGCAAGTGCCGGCACACACCCTACACACATGCAGGCACACACTCCCATGTTGGCTGTAGTGGGGCTCAGATACTGGATTTGGAGTTTAACAGGATAGGAAGTGAGACAGGAGCTGGTATGAAAATCTGTCCGAGCCCCATGGGAGATCTGCGAAGGCTTTTAAAGTAAAATGTGAGAAATCATTTAAGGGATTTGTTCAAGAGCAGGACACACTCAGAGTTAGAGCTGGAGTAAATAATTGTGCCTGCTGACTGGGATAGCATGCAACAAGCCTCTGCTGTGGGTCTGGCTCTGCAGATGGTGCCTGAACCCCATGTGGTGGACGGGGGTGGGAAAGCAAGCGTGTCCTAGAGCTCTTATTATGTGGAATCCTCCTGCCTCAGCCTCCTGGAGTTAAGGAGCTTGAACTCCTTAACTTAAGATGATAGTTAAATTATGAGAATAAGTTCAATGAGACTATGAGGGAGCTGGGGACAAGGAGCAAGGGTAGAAGGACAGTGGCGATGAAGAGGAAGAGCTTTTTGTGTGCTCCTGAGAACCGAACCCGGGGCCTTTGTACTAAGCTATGTCCTCAGCTCTTCTGTTATTTTTTATTTTGAACCTGAATCTCACCAAGTCACTAAGTCATCCACACTGAACTCACAGTGGCAGCGCTCCTGCCTCAGCCTCACAGAGTGCTGGTGTTCCACGGCCTGCACCACCATGCTTGGTCAGAGAGAAAGGACTGTAAAAGCAAATAGCTTTGCAAAGCACAGTGTGCTAGAACTCAACAGCAGAGCAGCAGGAGTAAGAAGCACAGCAGAAGTTCAGAGCAGGAGGTGTGTGGTGGCCCTGAGAGGAACAATGCACGGTGGTGGGTGCCACCTTGCCGCTGGTCCGGTCAGACTCTGCCTCCACTCATCACCGGGCAGTCTCCCGGAGGCTCTGGGCACAGCCGCCCACCTGCCTCCTTGGACCGAGCGCCTCTCGGAAGAGGCGAAAGTTGCTCATCCTGCCTGCTGGAGAACTTGTTCCTGTACTGCTTGGGGCGGGAACCAGTGTCTCCTTGGCCCAAACCTGTGGTCAGAGCACCCGTCTATTTGCACCTACCCCCAGCTGCTTACACTGGGCACCTGGGTAACACTGCATTGAGCCGGTAAAGGCCGACGGAAGTCACAGCTCACTGAGGGTTACGCATAGTGAGGGGACTCTGCTACCTGATTTCTAAGCTCTGTGTAAAGGGACTTAGCACTGGGAGGAGGATCACACCTATGTCCTGGTGCTTATTTGATGTTTATATATTTATAATTTTTCACAGACTGCTTTTACATCAGGAGGAGGGGTCAAGAAGGAGAAACAGCTCCATGATTCTCTAACTTGGGAGCTCCGGAGCTGGGCTCATCTCCTAGGGTTTTCACTGCTTATGATAGCTTGTGAATCGCTAGTTCAGACAAGCGTACTTTACAATCAATAGCCAGAGTCCACAGTTGCATGCCTGAGGTTCTGACCCAAGTGCCCGTGGAGATTTTGAGGCTTGCTTCTCCATCTGGGGATGAAAAGAAGTGTCCCACCCATCAACTGGATGTGATAAGAGGGCCCCAGGTCCCTGCACAGCTTCTAGGCAACCGGCAACAGAACCAGAGATTTTTCCAGACAATGCAACTCACCTGCTACTTGCAGAGCATCAAACTACAGCCTCCTTTATTAATCAGAACTGAGAGAAGAGTGTGACATGAATGCGCCCTGCGAGGAAATGCGTTTACTGTATTAGACTTAAGGTCCCTTGTCAAGGAAGGAAGAGGAACTGGGCAGCGAGGGGTTCCCCGAGGGACTCTTGCAAGAAGATCAAATTACAAGGCATCATGTGTCCTGATTTATCCTCTCATGTTCTACATCCAACTATGAAATCATTTCAAAGAAAAAAATTGAGGACTAGGGGAACTACACAGAGCTCATGCTGCCCCCTGGTGGTCACTGTGACACACAGGCAGAAGCCCACAAACCTCAGAAAATGACATGGCCTCCTTTTGTGACTTAAAATTGAATCAGAGAGACCAGGGATGAGGAAAACAAAACAAAAATCGAAAAACAACAACAACAAAAATCTACCTGTCAGAAACTTATAGCTTTTTGCTAATTTCTTATTATACAACAAGTTGTGTATGTGATTTACAAGCATTTACTCTCTGAAAACAAATGTCCTGATGTTCTCTGATCTTGACTCATAAGGTGTTATTTTATGGTAAGCAAACAAGTCTTAGATGATGTTTGTATTGAGAACAGGGCTAGGTTTATTGTCCTCCCTGCAAAAATTAACATATGACGTGGCCCAGAAGACCGCAGGCACCTGGTGACCATCGCATTTCTACACCTATTGGGTTTTCAGTGTGGCTAGCAGAGAGAATGGACAGGTCCCTGGGTGGCCCAGAACATCAGCAGGGTGGGAAACCTGGCCATCCCCCCCACTCCCTCTGCTCGGCTGTTCTCTATGTGCCAAGAGCCATGATGGGAATCCTCCTGCAGACTGCCTTCTTATGTTTCCAGATTATGTATCTCTTCCTCTTGCAGGAGCATAACCTGCACTGCAAAATGGAACCTTAAAAGTTAGATGTTTTCCCTCAGAGCTAAGCAACTTCTCTATACTTCTCCTGCTGAGCACACGGCTAATACCTCCTTTCCTCAGCCCAGGAGCAGGAAAGAACACGCTGCTTCCTTGAGCCCGGGAGCCAGAGCCTGGCTTCCCTTCCACTAGAAAGAGGAGCAGGGCCGAAGACACCGGAGGTGACGCAGCAGTGCGGGATCCAGTGTCTCTGTGAGCCCCCCCCTCTGCTCCCTGCTACAGAGCAAGCAGGGGACAGGGCCTGAGGCAGGCAGCTCCTCTGCCTTCTCGGGCCGGCATTCAGTACTTCCTTCATCCTGGCACGTGACCAGCAGACCAGCCCGAGCCAGGAGCCCGAGTGGCTGGAGTGTGAGGACCGAGCTGCAGTCGGCTGTGGTCCCCCTTCTGCTCACATTTGTGGCTGTGATGCCTCCCCATAGGACAGGGCAGGTGCGTGTGGAGCAGGGTCTGGGGCCCCACAGAGAGGACAGGAGATGCAATGCCAGCCTCGCCTATACCCGGTGACCTCCTTCCAGCCTACTGGAGTCACCCTAGCAAATGCAGGTGAGATCCACAGCACAGAGATGATGAATAAGTGAAAGTACAGAAGCTCTTCAAACCAAGTTGACACTGAGTCCTCATCAGCCATACTTGGTCCCCCTTTGGAAGAGAAGTGGGGTGGGTTAGGGCCAGTGAGAAAGTCAGGGACTGCATGGGGGTCCTCAGATCCATGGGCCATGAGCAGAGGACCCGCTGCTCCAGGGCTCAGAGCAGGGTGTGTGGGAAGGCTGCAGATCTCAAGGGCTCTTATCAGCTGCAGGTTCAGGGCTAAGTGGGCTGGGAGAGGGGGCAGCGATGGTGTGGCCTTGAAGGGTACCTCTCCCTACCCAGCTCCCGCCTTCCCTCAGGGCTTCCTGGCCACCATGAGGTGAGCAGCCCTCCTCCGCCAGGCCAGGCCCTTCCTCCATGCCTCCTGGCCTGGGCCTGAACCCGCGAGGACCTGCACACAGGTCCTCGTGCAGCTTCTCTGTCACTGTCGCGCCCTTCCAGCCCCATCACCTTGGCTGTCCTGCAGCCTCTGGAGGTGGGAAAATGTGCTGCTTGGATCAATGAAGAAACGAGTTTGGGAATGGTGTTCTGCCCTGCAGAGAATGGGAGCTGACCCAAGGGCCCACGCGGACTAAGCCAGTTCTGGGGCCAGGGACCGTGTGATCGCCCTTGGGTGAGCCCCAGGAGCAACTAAGCTGAAAGGCAGGAAGGGGCCGGGGAAGAGGATGGGGACCCTGAGTGCCCGATGGGTATGATGTGTCAGTTTGCGAAGGGGAAAATGTTCTGGTGATGGATGGTGGCAATGGATGTGAACAGCGAAAGTCCCCGATACTGCCACCCTGCACGGGAGAAGGGCTGGGCGGTATTTGATCACGTCTACCCATCCCACCACTAGAACACAGCCAGCCCACATAGGCAACCCGCAAGTGCTTGCTGCACAGCCATGCGTGCTACATTCTCTGTCAGGGGCTGAGAGACACAAAGATGGCTTCTGTTTCAGAAAATGTCATAGAGTTTCCAGCGAGAGGTTGTTGTTAATGTGCTACTTCCTGTTGACTTTTGTCTCCAACTTCCTTCCCTGATATAGTTTTAGATCTGGCCTCAGAAGCAGTTGAGCTTTCTAAGTCCACCTGGCAGGAGTTATAGCTGGGATTAGGTATGTATGGCAGACTCAGAACCAAAAAGTGCTGACTGTAGCTCCTCTCCTAGAGCCTGGTGCCGCCAGAACCAGGGTCCGGGACGCATCTGTGACAGCTCCCCTGCGTGCGATGGGAAGGGGTGGAGGGCGGGTGGGAGGCCAGGCCTGTGAGTGGTCCATGGCGGTCCCAGAGCAGCATCATAGCTGCTGTTCCCTGAGTGCCAGTTAAGGAGCAATTAAGGCCCCTGCCTCCAGGTGGGTAAGCCGCCGGGAGAGCGGCCTGAACTCAAGGAGTAAATGCCACTGCAGGCAACAGCTCCCCCTCACCATGCAGGAGTGCTTCCAAAGAGGTGTGAGTGAGGACTGACTGTCCGTCTGAATAGGGCAGGGGATCAATGAAACCTCGAGAGAGGGGGATGGCAAGCAAGCAAGGGCACCAGAGTGCGCCAACTTACTGTGGGGTAGGGGTGTGAGCAGAACACCGTGTACTTCCGGATGATGCCATTGAGCTTGAGAGGGGGCAGCCAGGATACGAAGACCATGGAGGCTGAGGCTGCCGCCGCCTTCACGCCTGCAGGAGGGCCTGGAACTGCAAGAGGTGAGCAGTTAGAGTACAAGGCCTAAGGTCTGCATGGCGCACCCCAGGACCCCGCTTGAGGGTGGAGGCATTTGGACCAAGGATGTTAAAGAGGTGATTAACTGGCAAGAGGTCCTCAGGTGGCCTCTGATCCAACAGGATCTTATTGAAAGGGACCATGTGAGCACAGAGGGTGGCACACATCATGAGGTGATGACAGGGAGGACATGGGGAAGACAGCCACCTGTGGGTGCTTGCCCAGCCCTGCTGCACTGGGCCTTGGACTTCTGGCCTGCAGAGCCCAGGACAATCCATTCTCATGCCAGAGACCCCAGCCTATGGCACTGCATGCCCCAGGGCTGCACCCACCATCAGCTCCCTTCTTCCGGGAAGTCCTGTCCACCGTCCAGGCCCCTTGGTCTCTCTGTCCCAAGCTGGAGCCTCTGCTTTCAGCCACTCCTGCTTCCTCCTGTCTAGGGTGGACGGGCTCCCAGGGACAGGCAGGCAGGTGCCCCCCCCCCGTTCAAGGACCCCCTTCCTTGCCTAGGATGCTTAGCCTGGTGCTGCTTCCCACCCAGAGATGTGGAAAGCACCTTTCCAGCACGCACAGGCTATCACCAGCTCCCTTCTGGTGACCTCCCTTGGGGAAGAAAGTGATGTTGAACTCTTGAGCAGGTTTGGGAGTGAGAACAGTGTACGACTTGCTTTCCCTGCATTCTGTCCTCTGGGTAGAGGAGGTGGGTAGGCCGAGGCAACACAATCCCAGGTGGAGGGGAAAAAGGGAAAGGGAGAGAAAGAGGGGGGCCTCGTTCCCTACCACATAGCAGCTTTGGAACTGAGCCTCTATGAGTCCCAGTGTGCTGGAGGGGTCTGTGAGCCTCCTACCACTGCCAGGATGATGGGATGACTGGGAGGTTTAGGGACCGAATGTGCCCCCTGTCATTCCACCATCACTATCCCACGTCTGCTCTGGTGAGAGAGCCTGGCTGTGAGCATTTGGAAGGCAAGGTCTTAGTGTCCTGCTGCCAGGCAGTCGGGAACCCCAGGGATGCAGAGACCTATGGATTGAGTGCCCGCATCTGGCCCTGTGCTCAGGCTCTGGGTGTCAGGGCCAGAGCAGAGATGGGCCCAAGCGGAGCATGGCCAGGCCAGAGGGGCCCGCACTGGACTCTCTCCACAACCACTGTGCCTCATGGGGCTGCAGGTTTTGGGGTAGCAGCCAGCGAGGAGGTGCTGAGCAGTCAGTGATTCTGTCTCCAGCCCATCTAAGGACATAGTTCTTGTCTGATGACACCACCATCAAGTCCGTGCCTTACACAGACCCATGAAATAGAAGAGCAGAAGAAAGTATCTCCATGGTGATAATGGGAGCCCTCGGGAAGGGATTCTGGGAATGCAGGTTAGGAAGCTGGGGGAGAGAGGAAGGGGAGGAAAGAAGGAAGGAAAGAAGGAAGGAAGGCAAGAAGGAAGGGCAGGAAGAAGGAAGGAAAGCAGAGGGAAGGACAGCTCTGTGTGCTCACATCAGGTCTGCTCTGGGCTCCCTCTGGCTGAGCTTTGTCTCTGGCACTGGAGTCCTCTCAGTCCCTGCATCTGGTGGGCTTTAGGCCCTTGCTGTGTGATGTCAGCCCTAGGGGACCATCTTCTGGAATCTTCTCATTCCCTCTGCTTTTCCCCAGTGACTCTTACTCATCTCTCAGGTTCTTCTAAGTATCACTTGCTCCAGGAAGCCCTCCTGGACCACCAGGCCCCACTGGGCCAGCCTCCCCCTACCCTTCACATTCCACTCAGTCATGTGCATATCGACTCGGCCAGCTGGACCGCCCACCACGCCCACCTGCTCTTTGCCTGGTCCACCTGGCCAGGGTCAGGAGCATGCTCAGTACAGGTGTGCTGAGTGAAAAAGGGATCCTCAGGAAGCTCTGAGCCCCTGGCTCTGGGGCACCTGGGGGTGTGCATGCTGCTCCTCAGGTGCGGGTGGCAGTTCTCAGGAGGAGGACCAGATCATGCAGAGCCTAGGTCACGTGAAGCGTTGGAATACACCTGATGTCCCACTCACTTGAGCTCAGGAGAAGGAGAAGGACATTTTAGGGCGAGGGGTGGCCTAGGCACTGAGCCCCGGACAATGCGAGCCTGAGCACAGGGCAGAGAGGTAGGAGTGCTGGGGAGCCACAGAGACCTCCAGTCCTGCGGCCTTGGGGGAGGAAGCCGCCCTGCTCTGCACACTCGTGTGTGTGACACACTGTGACATGGTGTGTCCCTTGGGATTCCTCTGGGGGTGGAGTCTGCTGAGCACAGTACTGGAGGGGGGTGCACACATGTGCACACGGCCATCACCCTGCGCATGCACACACCTTCACCCTCAGGACACGGTGCTCAGGACACTCACTGCCACCTCCCAGTCTGGTCAGGTCTTACTCTTTCTGTCTAGAAGCCTCTGAGTGGAGGGGGC
>NDGN011477715.1:0-41834 GCA_002564285.1 Tympanoctomys barrerae
CCATTCCATTCACTTGGTCCCTAACCTAGTCACCTAGTCCCTATTTCATTCACCTGGTCCCTATCTCACTCACCTGGTCCCTATCCCATTGATCTCTGGCATTCTCCTGCTCTGCTTCTCGGATGCTGGTTTGAGCAACTTTCCTCTGTTGTGCTGCTCCACCGTGATGTCACTGCCTTGGAGCCAGCTGAGCAAGGATGGAACCTCTGAAGCTATAAGAAAAATGATTAATTCTCCTTTAAGTCATATGTGTCTGGTATTTTGTCCCAGCAGTGGGAAGTCTGACCAATAAACCTGCCAAAAGCTGTTGTAAGAACCAAGAAGGGTTGTTGAAAATCCATGTAGAGGGAATAAGAAGCCGGTCAGGGTCACCCTTCACATTCTGCCTCCCAGGTCTGCCTGCATTCTGATGTCTCCTTCCTGCTCTTTGTTAGAGTTCTTACTATCTCACAGGGATTCTTGTTCTAGAGTGATCACATAGAGGTGACAAGCGGGGCTGGGACCCATCCGCGCTGAGTGCCAGCGAAGGGGAAGCTGTCCTGTGTGTGCACCCTAACTGCTGCTGCAGGAGGATCTAGGCTGTCACAGAGTGCCTTGGCCTGGCTTTAGAGAGTTGACGTTAGAGACACTTATTCTTAGGTTCTGCTTCCAGACCAAGCCACACACTGGTAACACCGATACATAGAACAAGGACAGTCGTTGCTCAGTATTCCTGAACTTCTTGCTTATTCTGTCCACTTGGAGTCAAAAGTTGATCACTTACTGCTCTCATCAGATTTTGTACCTTGTAGTAGCAAGGAAGAGATTCTACTGACCCCTCTCACTCCCTTGTGTCCATCCACACAAGCACGTCTTAGGTCTTAAATAGTCTGTGCATGGTTTGAGGTCTCATTGCTGATTTGAATTAGGGGAATCTTTTTTTCTTATATTTAGGTAGAAAATTGGTTTTATACCTAATAAAGATTATTTTTCTAGCGAACTATGTTTTAGTAAATAATACTTAGTCTCCCAGGGAACCCAGAATAGCCAGGTTGGCATTGCTATAATTGAAGTGCCACATGTTTTCTATACAAATGAATAGAACACAATAGAGTGGAATCATATTTTATTTTCTGTTTCGAAAAGTAACTTAAAATGTGCTGTCCTTGAAGTCTTGGCATCTTTGGCCATGCCTAAGATCCTCCGCTCAAGACAGGCAGCGTTGCCAGTTGCCGAAGGGAAGGCTGGGAGAAAGTTGGGGCGAGGAGACTGCTGATTCCCCAAAGAGGCGCATAGACGGAAGCTGAGTCTGACAGTTTAAGAGTCCATGGAATCACGGTTCTATCGCTTCGAAGTCATGCCACCCCAGTGCTCTAGCTTTCTGAGTTTAACTCATCAGTTGTTAAATAAAGAAGAGACGATACTGTGTCCATAAGCTTGCTGGCTGAATAGCACAGCTTGTAGTGCTTCTAGCAGAGTTCCCTGGTGTAGGAGCCACGTGACAAAGGAAGTTAAGGCAGGCAGACCAAGGTGTGACTCACCGGTAAAAAGAGTGTCATACAGCATGTGCAAATGGCTGTACACAGTGCCCTGCATTGGGTGGCAAGTGGTAGCATCTACTAATGACATTTTTATGGAACTATCCTTTCTTCTAAGAGGCAGACTCCCTGCAGTCATGCCTGTCCCTTCTCTGTTCTACAAGATCACCACGATGCTTCCGCTTGATGTGGAGAATAGAAGTGATGTGGATGGTGACTGGCTCCAAGGTGGTGGGCATAAGCCCAAGCACGGAAGATGCAAAGCTACCCCAGTAAGAATTTGGATAGAGAGAAGGACAGGGCTGCATGCAGGGATTTTAGAGTGTTTTATTCTGGGGGGGCCCATAGAAGGGGCAAGGTAAGGTATGAATATAAGTTGGACCTGAGAGGAGGGTGTTTTATTTAGGGATCTATCGTAAGGTTATTGGGCAGTGCCCATAAATTTTTGTCCTGTGTTTCCTCTCCCATAAGACTTACTCCCCAAGTCCAACTGCCAAGTAAGATGCATCCTTGCCACCTGGCCCTCCACTTCTGTTATGCTGAAATATCATCTTACAAGTCTTTAGAGATAGGGCAGGCCAGATAGCTCAGTGGATTAAAGCGCCTGCTTAGGCAGTTGCAGGGACCCAGGTTTGATCCCCCAGCATGCCATGCCACCCCTGCCCCCGGGGTACCCTGAGACAATTGAGACTAGACGTGGTATCGCACCCCTGCAAACCCAGCGCTTGCAAGGCTGAAGACAGGAGGGTCGCTATGAGTCTGACCTGCATAGTGAGACCTTGTAGACTCTGTACTAGATACATTTTTTAAAAACCCAAGTCTTTAGTGAAAAACTTAACTACTGGACCTACAGATCATAGAGCAGCTCACACTCCCCAGGGACTCTACCCATCTCTTCCAAAGATGGCACTAATGTAGGCTTCCTCTCCTGGTAACAGATCTAACTTGGGCCTCCTATCTTCTGTGCTTTCCTGGGCTGGAGCATGGATAGCTATTACTTTATCCCTTTTTAGGGGATTTGTGTCAGATTTGCCTCACTCTGGTAAGACACGATTGACATTCCTCTCTCTGTCAAGTTTGGATTTCAAGTCCTTCTCTGACATCATCTGACTGGGTCTTCCAAAGCAAATAGCTCAACCTTTCTGAGATCCAATTTCCTTTGTAAATCAAAGAAGGTGACTCTAATCTCAGAAGGTCCTTCCAACCCCCACATTCTACTTACTTTGCTTCCGTGTAAGGGGTGCCTCCTTGTTAGCATTTTTTTCTTTTATGTAATTTTTGTCTCCCACTGAGTAATAAAGCAGAGGGTATAGGTTAGGCAAGCAGCAATATTTAATACTTTGGAGTATAACAGTCAATTAGAAGCACTTGTGTTTCAAATCTCCCAAACACTGATTAAATTCTGCCTTTGGCCATTAAGGTGGGTGGGGACTCCAATCAGTGCCATCATGATTGTTTGGCTTCTATTTAAAAAAAAAAAGTTATCAAACCTAGGGAGAGGAGTATTGTTCTCTTTCCTTTGAAGAGCTCTTTCTTTTCTGCAGCAAACCACAGTCTTGCATGTGCATCTTATGTGGCTTCAGAGAGCCCCTGCTCAAGCTTGGCTGACTGGCCCTTCAGCAGGGCAAGGTTCTACAAGCGTTATCTGCTGGGTCATGCTTCCAAAACCAGACTCTTCATCTATGTGCAAGTACTATATGTACTGCCCTGGGACTGCCCAGCACAGGTTGACCAAACTGATGCATGCAGCTCAAGGGACACTGCAGCGCAGTGCTTGGAAGGACCAACCTCGGACACCAGGCTGATAAAGTTGAAGACCCTAGCTCTGTCTACAGATAGCTGTGTGAATTTGGGAGGGAACACAGCTCTTGTATCCTGCCTTCTTCACCTCAGAATAGCATAAGAAGGATTCCTGCTTCACACGGCTGCTGTGAATACTGCATGATATGAGGAAGGCGTGTAGCCTGGCACACATCAGCGCTTAAAACTCACGAGCCATCATGATACCAGAGGTTTGGTTCCTGCCCCTGAGGGGACTGAAAACCAAGTGGGAAAACCAAGTTAACTATCAGTTACATTCAGTCAGTGACAAATAATGCAGATACAAAAAGAGACCAAAGTTGGTATGAGAGGGCTTTGTGGGAAGATGGAATTGAAATAGACCTTAAAAACTCAGAATTCGCAAGAGCAAAACAATACCTTAAGGAAAGATAAGAATCATCAATTCCTTTTTCTACCAAGATTATGGACTTACTGCATGTGAACATTGTTCTAAGCACTTCAGTGGTAGTGGGTGATCTACAAGGTGCTCTTATAGATACTGCAAGTGGGGGAACTTTGTACATGGATTTCTGCAGGCAGAGAAAAGTGCAAGTATAAAGGTACTAAAACAAGGTGGTGTTTTGTGCATTAAAATAACAGCAAGAAGGGCAATGTGGCTGGACCAGAGGGAGCCAGGGAGGAGCGGGGTGGAAGATGGGTGGAAGGAACAGGCAGCATTCAGACTGCACACTTTATTCTAAGTATGGAACCAAGTGCCAGGATGTTTTAGAGTTGTGGAGCCGTATGGTTTGACTTCTGTATCTAAAGTGTCCCAGTGGCTGCCGTACAAAGAACAAACTATGTTACAAAAGTGAGAGGGCAAGGAAAGGTGCAGAAAAAGGAGAGAAAAGAAGTGGAGATTGTCATGGGTCTGAAGAGAGGGAAAAGAAGAATAAATGACCTGGGGTGGTGGGCAGATGGGGGAATAGTTGGAGCCTTTATTTTTGAAGTGCAGCCCTTAACTGCACTGATCCGGAGTCCTTAGCTTGACAAGTGGATGAACGAAGGTGTCATTTAGGGAGGAGGAAGGAATGCAAGGAGGTGCACTTCAGGGAGCAGAGAAGTCAGAAGTTTGTGTCTTCTTGAGGGGCACTCGAGGGCAGGGGCAAGCGAAATCAGCTCATCAGGAGGTGAGCCAGCTCAGCTCCACTAGATTCCAGAAGACCACTGGAACAGCATGGTGGTCTCCGAGGCGAGGACCGATCTGGACTCCACCCATGAGGCAAAAATGACAACACCGCACACCTACCTTACGGAAGGCTGGCAGAGGTCCCTGCTTGTATTTGGAGCCCTGCCAGGTCCTTCCTGGGTGAAGGCTCTCGCCAGCTCTATTGTAGCCTCCCTACTTCACAGATGAAGACAACACAAAGGAGTTCAATGGCGCATCCAAAATCACCCTTTGGTGAGCCTGGCAAAGGCAGCCTGGCTCTGTGCCTTCTGAACCAGGGCTGGCTGAGCAGTAGGCCCGGAGCTATGGACAGCACCCTGATGAACGTGGCTGATGTGGCCTTCCCCAGGGGTCCCACATTTAGAGGGATAGTCAGTGCTCCTGGCTTTTCCCAGTGGCAGTAAAGCCGCTCTGCAGCCTCCCCCTCCAACGGACTTCTCTTTTTTCCAGGCATGGATCCTGCCCCAGGGTGTACTCCAGAGCTCACACTGCTCCCTAATTACCTAGTAATGCCAAGGGCTTATGAAAATGCTGTCATTTGTGTGAGAAGGGGAGGGAAGACTGAACGGAGAAGGAGGACAAAAAGAAAGAAAGAAAATGCTGCTGAACTTGGCAGAACTCCAGGGTGGGTAATTACATTCTTTGGGGTGCGTGCTCAACACACACACACACACACACACACATACACACATGCACACGCATGCTCACAGTCTGCAGAGTATTATTTTGGGAGCTTTCTGTATGACTTGTGCTAGGAAGCGTGGAAAATATCATCGCTATTATTTTTGTAAAAACATCTTTGAAAACGGGGACTTCTTACAGCCACAGAGGCTCCTCTCCTGATTATATTTGAGCCAACTTGTTAGCCATCAGAGATCTGTTCTCAGATCATAAATTTGATGGTTTTCTTCCCCCTTGAACTGTTTCACACTAGCAAGCAAGAATGCTCAAGCCAGCCCTCCCCCCCTCCACATGCACACACATTGTACAGGTAGAGACGTGAGCCTGGGAAGGGAAAGGACCGACCCAGGCCACCAACTGCAGGGGACAGTGGGGATGGAGGGACAAGGGGTGCCCTCAGGCAGCATGTCTGGCCTTTTTCTCCTTCACCTCTGTCCCTGGTGTCAAGTGGAGATACAGGGTCAGCATCAGAGCACACTGTGGCCTTCACTCCATCCGACATCTTCACTTTACAGAAGAGAAAGCAGAAGTCCAGGGAGGTGGCTCTGGACTTGGGATGCTCGGTTCTGGTCTCCTGGCCTCCACTGACACTCTGGGCTTTGAGTAGGAATCAACCCAACCCCAGCCTTTATACTCTCCTCTCTTTTTTCTGCCCTTTGAAACACAGACACATCTATTAGCTTCTTTAAAGGCATATTACTGTCTTCTTATGAAAAATAAGCCTGAAGATCCACTACCCTCAGGCTCCCTTTCTTCTGGGCAGCCACAAGGCCCCTCCCAGATGTTGTAGCCACCTTTGAAGGACATTGAAACCAGTACCCTTCCTGCCCATTGTATTCCCCTTGGATGACTTCATGCATTTTCCTGCTTGGCCCAGGGAGGCATTTGAATTTAAAATCCCTGCCCAACACAATTTTTCTTGTGAAGAACCAAAGCCAAATATGAAAATAAAAGTTGCTTGGTTCTGTGGTCCTAGCACTCACAGCATGCTACAGGATGAAGCAGACTTGGCTAGAGGAGTAGGTGCCACCCTCACTCTGGGGCACAGCTTGAGTGGCATTTGGAAGGCTTCTCTCCTGGCTGGTCACTGTCTGGAGCCCTTCCGTTGGGTGCTCATCCCCCTAGATTTTACAGAGCACCCATCTTCAGGGATCCTATTTTATAATATGAAAAGCCATAAAATAAAATAGACTGAGTCTTTCTTCTATATCTTATCATGGAATAGAAAATTGGAACTTGCAACAGGAAGTCCTGGTGTGCTGGTTGCCACGTACCCTGCTAAAAAGTTTTTCAGCTTCAACCACATTGAAGTTTCGAACTAGAAAATTCTTTGCTGTGGAAGCTAGGGTGCCAACCCTGTGCATTCTACAAGGTTGGGCATCATGCCTGGACTCTGCACACAAGATGCCAGGGGCACTGCCCCAGACTAAAAGCAAAAAATATCTCCACCACACACTGCTCAGAATCTACCAAGGGGGGATTACTGACACTGAGAAACACCGTCTCACGCAAACCATCTAGCTGGCCAGTCTGAGCCTTACCAAATCTGTACAGGGAGCTCCTATTTCTGTCATTTTAAGGTTCGACAGGGGATGAGATGAGATGAGGGGTGCCCAGATGCTGTGTAAATCAGTGTGTCACACATCTGTTGGGTTTGGCCATCATCAATCGCAAGACACTATCAAAAGTCAACCGTTCCATGACTGAAGTTGGGCACAGCAAATAGGACTGGAGGCTGTGAGGGGAGGTAATGGAATAGGTTGTCCAGGGAAGTGAATCTGGACAGGATATAGTGTTAACCTTTAAGGCTAAAGAAACCACCTTTTACCAGCATTCACTGCTTTCTTTCTCATGCACACCTCTCGGACTGTCACTGAAGTACTAAACATGTCCCGATCTCCCCTGTCCAGCAGGAATGAAGAGTCTTGCAAGCCCTGGCCCTGTGATCTCCTGGGTTACACGTTCTGCCATATCTGCCATCTCACACCATGGTCTGTGGCTACACAGAGCACATGGTGTCTCCTCTTGCCTCCAGCCTGTGCCCATCTCTTCACTTTGCATGTCTTTTCCCTGCCCCACACTTAGTTTCCGCCTATCATTGCTTCATCCCTCGTGGTCCAGCTTTTGGGAAGCTGCGCTGGGCAGACCAACGGCGGTCTCCTTTTCCTCTTCCCATTGCTGTGCTTGCAACTCTATACTGCACTGGTCCCAGTCCATCAGTGGCTGGCTCGGAAGTCTTCTTCCCTAACAGGCTGGGGAAGATTTCTTCCCCTTCCCCTGATTCCCAGACTGATAGAGAATGGGTTCCCCACCATCATTTGGACTAAAGAGAATTTTGAACAGAAAGGAATGCTTGAACTGAAATGTCATTTGACCTACACACCCAAGCTTGAAATGCGTAAATTCCATGTTTATTTAATCTTTGGACAATTTTGTACTTAATAGGCCAAAGAGCCCGATTGATCACACTTGAGCATGTGGAGACATAGAACTATATTTAGAAGATCTGACAATATGATGGTATAATTTAAAATGATCACAGCAAGTGCATCTTTTTACCTTCTCAAACCCCTGCCTCTTCCAGAAAGCAAAACAATTCTTCCTCCTCTCAGGTGGGTGTTGAGGCTTTGCTAATTAATCCTTGTAAATGGCTTTGAGATCTTCCTCTGAAAGGTGACAGAAAAGTGTGAAGCCTTTAGTGACAGCCTAATTATTATTATTACCAGGCACAAAGCTCGGAGAATTTAAAAGATCCCTAGGTACTATTCAAAATAGTAAGAGGGAAAAAAGCAAATGGAGAAAGTATAAAATGGAATCATTGAATGCCAGACTTTTCAAACTGACAAGCGATCTTTCCAGACTCTGTTGCCCAGTTTCCCAAACTTAGTCTCCCACGTCTGCCCTTCTCCTTCTGGGGATCAGCTGCTGCTAGAGCCTGAAGGTTGATAGTTTAAGTCTCAGGGTAGACTTTCCTGGATTTAAACTTTCAATCTCTTCCTTGCCAGCAGCAGAAAATTGGATAAATCATGAGGCTTCAATTTCTTTAGCAATAGAATGGGAATGAGTTTAGCCCCCACAGGGACTGTTGAACAAACAAACACGATGCACACTCAGTGCTTTGCACAGGCTCTGGCACAGGATAAAGGGTGAGTACACAGTAACTTTACACATCACTCTAGCTAATTAATGTGGAAATTGGCGCAGGAAATCATAAGGTATCTGAGCTGCAAGTTGTTCTGATGTTAAGGCTTGCTTGAACACAGGCTCCTATTTCTTGCAAATCCCAGCCCTCCTAGCTGTCATGAGTGGGTGTAATTGTCCGGTCGGAGTGGAGGAACTAAGCAAGGCCTCTATAATATGGTCCGTTTTAGTGATAAAGAAATAATCAGGTCTAAAGTCTGTCTGCTCGGTTACTGAGGAAAAGGTATCCCTTTCCCTTGCTGGATTATTCTATCAGGTGGGAGTTCTACCCAGTACAGCAGGCCAGCTGGCAAGGACCAGAATAGCCATGGTTGTACACTGGACTGTGTGTCTTAGACGCCTGTCTTCATGAAGATGTAACCTCTGGAGCCTCAGGTCTTTCACCTGTACACTAGGCGCTTCCCAAGGGTGGGCATAGCATGAGTGGCTAGCACTTAGAAGTCGCTTCCTGAACCATCAAGTGATCTGGCTGCTCGTGGCTGCTGCACCAGAACTCGCTTTTGTTCCCGAGCAGTGGTTCTCTCTACAGGTTGCTTTCTGTGGATGTCCTGGTCCCGAGTGCTCTGTGAAGTTCCTGCTTACTCTGGACCTGACCAGCACCTGGAGCTAACCAAAAGAAGCCTGAGTCTCCTCACTAGAATCCCTGCAAAATGACTCATGTAATTGCTCTGTGTGAGTATCCTTCGCCTTTATTGTAGTCCCACGCAGTCCTGGTGCCATAGCTCCTGTGGGATGCAGGGAAAGGGAGAAGGGGTCCTGCTGTAAGTGGCTACAGTGTGAGACCACTGATGGCATTTCCAAAGGCAGACAGGATGCCACATAGCCAAGCCAAAACCAAAGCTAGTCATTCTTCAGCCTCCTGTTGTTTGTTCCTCCCACTCCTCCTGTGAGGGGGGCAAAGCTCTTCTTTCCTGGGAATTGTTTTAGAGGGATTTCTAGGGTCTTCCCCTCAGGAATTAGTTGCAGGAATAACTGGGCCAGTGGAGTGCATGAGCTACATCGCGCACAGCCTGGCAGGGCACTCCTAGAAAAAGTGACCTAGATCAAGTAGCTGGCGCATCCAGGTCTCTTGTGGGGACCCCCTGCCACCTACTGACTTAGAGCTGAACCCACATTCCCAGGAACATCCGGCAGACTGGGGGCTGGGGGAGAGCGGGCACAGAGCGAGCCTGGAAGTGGAGGGTGAAGGGGGCACAGGCACCGCGGCACCCCCACCCGCCTCCCCTCCCTCCTCCGCACCCTCGGAAAGGAGGATGAGGTGAGGATGGGGCGGCAGGGTGACAGGCAGGGGAGGTCGGCTGTGGAACTCTGAGCTGGCTCGTGGGTATCAGCGCAGAGCGCCTGCCTGTGTGAGTGTGAGGGGGAGAGGAGAGAGCGGGAGGGAGAGAGGCAGGCAGTGCAGGAGAGGAGAGGAGAGGAGAGGCAGGAGGCGAGGGGGAGCGCTCCAGCTAGCATGAGGACGGCTCCTCCGTCCGTCCGCACTCAGTTCATCCGGCTGTCAGTTGGTGTTAACGCTGCAGTTTAAGCGCTCTCGGATTCCAAGGGAGCAAGCCTCCCAGAAGGAAAGCAGAGGAAAGAGCGAAGGAAGGAACCGCTGGAGGAAAAGAAGAGGCAGAGCAGCGAGAGGAAGAAAGGAAGGGGGGCAACACCAAATCTATGATTGGACCTGGGCTTCTTTTTCGCCAATGCAAAAAGGAATATGCAGCACATCTTTGCCTTCTTCTGCACCGGTTTCCTAGGCGCGGTAGTAGGTGCCAATTTCCCGAACAATATCCAGATCGGTGAGTGCCAGGAGCAGCCTGGGCCCGGGGACTTGCTGAAGCTGGAAGGGATTTTTTTTTTTTTTGACGGGGACTGTCACCCCCTCCTCAGCACAGCTGTTGTGTGTGGCTATCTAAAGCTGTGCAGCAGGAGGGGGGAAGACTCGGGCAGGCAGCGAGGGGAGGGGGCTTCAGCTGCCCGACGGGGGTGGGGTGTACACACGCACACATACAGGTGAACACACGCCGCTCACACTCCAAGAAGAGCATGGGAAATGGAGGAACCACTGCTTGAGGCTGTGGGGATCAGGCTGTGGCTTGGAACAGGCTTGCGGGTGTCTAAGGAGTTAACCCCGTTGCTTGGTGGATGCTGTCTGATTTCGTTTATGTGTATAAATGTGTACAGTGGGTGTATTTCCGTGTGGTGATGCATGAGAGGTGCACAGATGCATTCAGGCACTGAGCACTGTGAGTTCTCTGCTGGGGAGGTAAAGGAGAGACCCTCCCAAAGGAGGAGAGAGTGCTGGGCTTATGGCAGCTGTTGAAATAATGGAAGGCCCCCCCCCCAGGGGATCTTTCTCTCCCGCCCTGGGATCCCCACTCCCAACTGCCTCCTCTTTTCGGTCTGCCACGCTGGGCCAGGGCTCCTCACTCCCCAGTCCTGGAACTTCCTGGCCTGCCTGTTCTGCACTCCTCGCGCCCCCTTCTCTTGGATCCTGCGGGCGTTCGCCTCCTCCCTGTTACATCCATCCGGACGCGCACACTGGGCCCCCACACCTGTGCTCCCAAGCCTGGCTCCCTCCCCTCAACTTCGAGGCAGCACACACCACGGGCATGCGATTGTGTTCCCCATCTCCCAGTCTTGGATGTGTGCTCGAGGCTCTCTCTCCTCCCTGTGTGTGTGAGGGAGCTGACAGATGCCTCCCATCCTCACAATCGAGGAGGAAAGCACAACAAAGAACCATCACACCAATAAAAAGGCAGGTCCACGGGGCTATGGCTTCTGTGTGACCAGCACTGGTGACCGTTTGTGTCCCAGAACGAGCAGGCTGCTGTGCGTGGAAACATCCTGGCTGGCTCGGTTTGTCTTTTCCCCTCCCCCCAAGGAAACAGAGAAAGTTCTCACTGCTGGGAGTTTGTGCTCTTTGTGCGAGCTTGTGTTAGCTGGAGGACTGTGGTGAGCTCGGGTTTTGTCAGGTACACTGCAGTGGAGTTTCTTTGGGCGTCTCCAACGAGCTGGTTCCCAAGGTGGTTGGTGTGGCTGTGGAGTAACTTGCTTTGTTTCCTGACACCTGTTAGGGTACATCCTGAAACGTGTGTGTACGTGTGCTCGTGCCTCACATGGAGAAACTTCCTGCCTTCAGGAGATAATTCCATTGCGGCCCAGCCTGTAGTCTTTCCTTTCCCCCTCCCCCTCCCCCTCCTTCCTCTCCCCCACTCCTCCCCCTCCCCCCTCCTCCTGCCCCCTCCTTTCATTCACTGCTTGAGATGGAGAAGAGGATGAGGAGCGTTTGGGGTGTGGTCATCCTGGAGGGAGGGTGGAGCATCAGATTCAAGAATGATTTTTCTGTGGTTGTTGTTACTCTTTAAAATGAGCATATCTGGACACGTGAAAATCACCTGCTCTTTTGCAGGGAACTGTTTATGGTAGCGCTTACGTATTGCCTGCACTTTGCTAATGGTAACTGCTTGCCTAGAGATGCACAGGCTCGCTTTCCTTGGGTGTATTTGTGTATAGATACCATCGTGGGTATAAATGAATAGAGAAGTGCATGTGTGCTACATTCCCTGCGTGTTCCTCATGCAGATGCTTCATCATATTTAGTCTCCGTGTAACTGTTCAACTGATAAAATTATTGTTGCTATTTTCAAACAAGAGGTAAAACCTCTTAAATTGCAAAACAAACGCTGAAAGTATCACCGTCATTAAGGTATATTTGATTCTACTAGTGAGGTCTCCGACAAAGCTTCGTAATCCATTTCCTTGTTGGGGGCATTGTTTTCTTAAAAATCAACATGCATCCACTGTATCAGAAGTCAGAAGTGCTTTGTGTTCTAACAGATTCCTGTTAGATCTGAGATAAACTTCTCAGTAAATATTTGTGCAGTCCAGTCTCTAGATATCATCGGTTTTAATTCACAGTTTATGTTAATTTGCTTATATGCTCACGTAAATATGCAGGGATGCCCTGTGCCCTTATGCCTTGCAACAGGAGCTCCAACACGCGGCTTGCCTGGGGTCTCTGTAGGAACAGAACATTTGAACTGCTTGGCATTCTTGAGACCCCCACATCCCTGACACACAAGATTCTGCCACACAAGCACACAGTGACAGTCCCTTATGTAACAAGTCATTCCTAGGTAGCTGGGAACATGAATGATGAAAGAAGCAAAACACTAAATTGTTACTCACAGAAAATTAAGAATTTTCAGGGAAAATAAATACGCAACTTTGGAGGCAACAGAATGCTTCAATGGCATACAGGTCTTACTAAAGTCCAAAAGTGTCAAAATCAAATGGTTCCAATACTAGAAAAGTCCACAGTGTCCCAGACCTAGATTTTAACCACCTTGTAATACTTACTAGCATCTGCATCCTGCAAGGCTCTGTGGGAGGTGGGGTTCATTTGAGACAAGTTAGACACAAGGAAGCTTTCTGGTTGCAGAGAAAGCATGGGTCTCCCAGGTGGTTTGCCCAAAGGATGGGGAAGAGAAACCCCCACCGTTGCTTTCTCTCCTCTTAGGCCAATGAACAGTGCCCCACTAAATGTCTGGCTAGGGTAACAGGTGTAAGGGGCTCTGGCGCATAGGAGCTCATCTGCGGAAGTTATGCTGAGTCTATCAGAACTCATACCTCCCACAAAAGGCTACAACTCCTGACTTTGGCATGGGAGAAGAAAAGGGCTGTCTGCAGTGGGTCACTGGGGGGCTAAACCCTGTCTCTAACCCAGATACCATGTTGCATTTTCTTTTCTCCCAGGGGGACTATTTCCAAACCAACAGTCACAGGAACATGCCGCCTTTAGATTTGCTTTGTCGCAACTCACAGAGCCCCCAAAGCTGCTCCCCCAGATTGATATTGTGAACATCAGCGACAGCTTTGAGATGACCTATAGATGTAAGTAATTGCTTCTATTTCTGAGATTTCTTTTTCCCTAGACCAATGAAAGGAGGGCCTGTGGGTAGGTGGTGGTGGTGCAAAAATGACTTGAGTTGTCATTTGTCTTCATAAGAGAAATCCCTCCAAGAAACATTTTCAGGGCCTTCTGAGTGATTCCAGCAGTTGGTATTTAGATCCCGCTATGCTTCATGGAATGGGTTTGCTTTTTCACTGTCAGCTCACTGGAAATGCCAGGCTGATGGGTCCTCGGGTGGGCTGCATCACTCTTTCTCTCTGGGGTCTTCTGGTTTGGCTGAGCAATCTTCACACATAGAAACTGGTGAGAGAGACAGAATTAAAGGCTCTGACTTTAGCAGAATGTGCTTGAAACTCTCAAGCCATTTCTGTCTAAAAGCTAAAGGGAGAAAAATATCCCTGATCGGAAAAGGTACATGAGGCGAAGGATATCTGCATTCCTGTTCGGAGAAATAAACACTACTTATTAAAATGTGGTGCCCTTATTGTTTCCACAATGATTTGAAATGATTGATTCACTAAGGCATGGTTTGTAGACACAAAATCTCTGTGAATTTTACACAGCTTGTATGACAGTCATTGAGCATAAAACAGAACATGGATGACTTCAAGAAGAACTGCTCTGTGGGTGCTATCAGAGTGGAATGGATTGTAAAATGTGGGCAACAAATTCCATTCTGAGTTTTTCTGGCAATTAGGACTTAGAGAAACTCATTTGGTTGGTTGAGTGACTGTCATTTTATGCCAGGTGAAAGCATGCAATTTAATCAGTAGAGACTTTGCCTTCTGGGAATTCATGGCAGGAAAGGGTAAGCAGAGGGTGCAAGAGCATTTTGGGAATCAAACTTTGAGTGAATTGGCACCTTTGGCTTTGAATTGGCACCACTGGCTTTGAACTGGTGTTGTGGCGACTCTGGCTGGGCTGTGGATGGTTGAAAGTGTGGACCTTGTCTTTCATCTCTTTCCTGCATTCTCACACTGAGGGATCAATGATTTGAACTGAATAGGCTTTTTGAAGTCTCAGAATGAAAGTGCAGAAGGCTCCTTATTCCTAGGACTGCCCATAAAATAATGATGACATGAATGTAACAATTACAATTATTCCAGATCCCATTTATTCAGGACTCTCTATGCAGTGAGAACTATGATAAATATTTCATAGACATTTACAGCAGCATTTGTTACCATTGATTAAGCTTTGGCCGCAGCCCGTGCGACGCACTGATTGCTTCTTTCATGTGTTAGCTTATTTAATCCTGATAGAAACCTTATAGAAAACTCTGTCATCCCCACTTTAGACTTGAGGAAGTCTAGGCAGCAACAGGTTATGTAACTTACGAGGTCACTTGGGAAACAAATCGTGGTCATATTCCAGTGCACCAGGATAAATACATTGATTCTTATTGTAATTCAATGATAATGTGAAATGATCCAAGAACTGAAAAGGAATGTTTGGGGTCTTGAAAGACAGTGGACTAAGAGGAAGCATCAACAGCTTTTTAAACTATATTTTTGATTTTGCACAGGAGCAGGTCATTGCTAAACAAAACAGCAATGCCAAATTTTGGTAATGCTAACACTGAAAATCTTGCCTACAGAGTTGGTCACTATTCTTACCAAATGCTTATTTTTGACCATTGAACGTAGTTTACATTAGCCATTCTCCCAGAAATCCAGAATGATACAGAGTAGGTATTTAACTATCAGATAACCCCCCATCGCTTTTCATATGGACCAGAGTCTGTGAAGGATTTGGGTATGAGCTCCAGTGTGGGCCTAAACCACCCAAGATTATGAATGAGCTTTTGTGCATACATACAAGTATTGATATATTTAATGGACAGAATCGCCATATCTTTTGTCATACTCTCAAGAGGTTCGGTATTGAAGGTTTACTTTCTCAGAAAGTCAAGAAGAACAAAGGGCTGGCATGTGTATTCCCTGAGACCTGTCTATAGCAGAGCCTGATGGAAAGAGATGTTAACTGCTTTCCTGGTGTCAAGATGTTGATTGGCAGGAAAAGATAGTAAAAGGCAAAAATAGAAGGAAATATTCTAAGACAAAAGGTGTTTCTTCATAACGTTATCCTAACAATCTAAGGCACGATCTCTAATAGAGTCATTAGATATTCACTCTGGAAGTAGAAATACGGTACAGCTAAAGTTATCTGCCATGAACAGTGGGCCTGGAATAGAAGGATCTGGCTTCTTCAGTGTGATGCCTGCCGTACGCTCGTGCTCAGCTCTTCAGAGCCGCCTTGTTCGACTGGGCTATGCTTTAACTGTTTCTTCAAAGCTGTGAATTGAGATGAACTTTGGAAATGTACAGATCATACAATGCTCTGGCTCTCAAGTAGTATATACTCCAGTAGGGAACACAAGAAGCGATCATGGTATTTTATGCTTAAACTTTTAGTCTCTTTTCTTAAGTTTTAAAATCAGAGGGAGTATTGGGAAATTTGTGCTGAAACAGTGGAGGTGTAATTCCTGGCCTGCTTTAAGGAGCCTTTGTTAACTAAACTATCCCCCTCTTCTGATTCAAATTAAGAACAGCAAGAGAACTATAGTAGGTTTGAAACAGAATAGGTTAATTAATCACGTATGGAAAACCAAGAAAAATTTGAGTTTCAAGTGCAATTTTGTGTGCTTTCTAAAACACGAATTACCAAATGCCTTAAAGTAACGTACAAGTCTCCAGAAAAAAGCCAAATGTTTGTGTTATTTTCATAATCGTTGCTGTCATTTGATTTTTCCCTGTGTATTTTGCTATTCGTTGTCCCTCCACCAGGGGGTGGAGAAGGGAAGAGAGATGAAGGATAATAGGAGTTGCTCCTACTAGATGTTTAATGAGCAAGGATTTGAAAAGAAGAGCCAGGATTGTAGGGTAGGGATGCAGGAAAGGCAGAAGACAAGCATCCAAGCATCACTAATATCACTAGCCATGGTGACAGTTTGCTATCTTCATTGAGTTCAAGCCTTCTTGCTTTCTTTGTCTGCCATCATTAAGGGGTAAAGTTGTTGAACCTACAACCCAAATGCCTTTGGATCTCCTCTGCACACTGTTCACAAAGATAGGGGTGGGTAAGCATGGCCGTGGCATTTATTCTCCAGATATCAAGTCTATCTTGGTGTCCTCATGGTAAGTACAAAGAAAGCAATGAATGGCATGCCAATTATGGTTCCCATGCAAAGTCTGAGCAGAACTGTGACACTTCAGACCTTGCTTTCATTCAATTGACCATTTGTTTATTCATTCATTCATTCATCATTCATTTAGCAAATACCTGCTAAATATACACTAAGCACTCTCGTAGATGATAGGAATGAAAGGCCCGATGACTTGAATGTAAGGAAGGGCTCATTCCTCGTAGCTTCTTTCCTTGTGAGGCCTACAGCATAGCTCAGAGGTCTCTAAACTGCATTGTGTATAAGATTCACCAAGAGAACTTATTTAAAGCAACACTCAAGGGTGCACTCTCTACTTCCCAGATCAAAATATTCAAGATCAGGCCCTGAAAGGATTTTGTACACTTTAAGAAACTCTTTTATCTAAAAAGTCTTGCTTTTCTTTAGTAAGCATTTTTGAGCCGTTACTCAAACCCAGGGATGATGGTAAGTACCAGGAATGCAGACAAAACTGAGCCACATTCCCTGCCCTGGTGTGACAGACTGTCTTATAAAGAGAAAATTAAGATGTAATGTTATAAGCACTAATGCGGGGATTTGCAGTATGGTGTGTTCGGGACATTAAGGCACAAGGTTGGCCTTTCAGACAGTGATATAGAATTGAGTTTTAATGTTAAGCAGAAGTTTTCCAGGAGATAAAAGATGAGGACAGCAAAGGGGGCAAAGCGGGTATCCTGTGGGCATGGAGGATGGTGTAGGCGAGGAGACCGCTTCACTTCATGTTTCCCTGCTCTGGCCATCATTGGCTCTCCATGCTCGGGTTCTCCCTTGGCATTTCTCAGGTGCTGTAGGATGGGTCACCAAATGGCCAGCCATAAGCCAGTTTACTACAGGGATGGACTCTTTCGGTCCACACTGTATTTAAAGCATTTATAATTTTATATCAGAATTAGGGTATTTTCTTTTGGCCTGAAGTCCACATAGTCTCAGTCTGCCGCCTGGCCCAGAGAGTCCCCCATCTAGGTGGTCCACGTCCCAACTGGTGCACTTGTCCCATTTCTCCTACTGCCTGCCGCCTCCTGGAGGCACTGAGTCTACCCTGGCTGATTTTCCTGCATGTACAGCGCCTGTGTGTCTTTATAGATTAGCTCCGTCTGAGGTGGAAATCCATGTTACTATCCAGTAAGACCATGGAGAGCTGCTGTTTGGTGTCACATAGTACACCTGTCAATACCTCTAAGACAAATAAACAAGTGTCTCCAAGAGTCAGGGGGTCCCAGGGCATCCCTGAGCACAGGGGCACTGCGTTTGGACCTCTTTAAGATATTCAGGGCAATTCTAACAGGTCTTTGGCACCTAGGACAGGCAGATGGCTTCTTCACTCATCATTTTCAGAGTCGCAAACTAACAGTCCACAGACTCCTTTTGCTTTAACTTCACAATGCTTTTCAAAATTTTACACAAAAATCTAGATCTATGGCTTCTACCTATGGCATGAAGCAAGCCTTGGCCCGTGCTGCTCCTCAGCTTCTATTGTGTGAAACTCAGAAATGCCCTGCTGTTTGAGCATGCAACATACAAATATACTCACATTTCCCATCACTTCTTCCTCTTGCACATGCAGCCGTTATAACTGAACCATTAAGTAGGCCAATCTGCTCAATCTGATTTACGTCTTTCAGCATTCAGTATCTTCCTGTTTCATTCTAACCTCCACCCTAACAACTAGCAAAGGACACAAAAGAATATGTATTGCCATTCTTTAAAAAAAAAATGGTCTAAATACAATGAAGCAATGAAGAGAATTGCGGCTAGTGATGGAATAAACAGATTATTTTGAAGACTCCCTGCATGCCAGATTCTTCACAGATGTTGCCTTATTTAAATTTTATAACAATGTTTAAAGGTTATTATGCTCATTTTATAGCAGTGCTACTGATACTAGGTGAGATTGTTTCTTTTTCGTATTATACCACCAATCACAGCCTCAGTATTTGAAGCCAGTCGTGGAGGTCCCAAGGCTCACTACACTTTCTCCCTTTGAGGATTTATGACTACACGAACACACACAAAAAGGGAGAGCTCCATGGGGGAGCCACAGCGGAGGTGCTGCAGTATAGTGCGATTTGGGATAAGATTCCACAGCAGAAGCAATGCCTGTGGGTACTGGAGAGTTTGCTAGCAGAGCTGGAGTTGAAGCAAGCATTTAACAATGGAGAGACATGGTTGTGGAGTGAGAGGAGGGTATTCCGAGGGGGACAGTATCATACTATTAACCAGGCATGGTGGCCACTGCCTGTAATCCCAGCACCCTGGAGTAGGAGGCAAGAGGATCTCTGTGAGTTCAAGACCTGCCTGGCTTACAAATGAGCTCAAGACCAGCTTAAACTGCATAACAAGACCCTGTCTCAAAAAAAAAAAAAGCCATACTAGTGCTCCTCCTTTCTACCAATCTCTCGTGCACAGGCTTGTTTTCTGAGCTGCAGGGTTCTGCACTTCTTCAGCACCTGCCCGATGCCTTCCATTCTGTCAGGTGCTTGCAATTCTTCTGTTGGTGTTGCAATCTGATTTTGGCTCCTCCATCTTCATCTCTGTGCCCACTCCAAGGAACACAGATGTCGACACAGGTAGATGACTCTGAATTATTCTTCTTATAATACTTACGAGCATCAGCATCTCTGTATGGAAAATATTTGTAAGCATTTCTCCCCAGCAAAAGACCACCGTAGGCATGGTGAGTACGGCTTCCCTCATGGAGACTCAGAATAAAGCAGTCATGTAAGGCATTTGACAATGGATAAGGCTCATCTCTTTATTCATTTCTTAATTCAAAGCACTTTTATTATTGGCTTCTATGGGGCATATGGACTATCACTCTCCCCTCCCCATCCTTGCAGAAAGCCTTCATTGATTGCAGAATACTTTCCCATTGAATCTACACATGACCTCAGATTCCCTTTCACCACTGCTTTCTAAGCAACTAATACAAATTGGCCAGACTTGATGCGAGGGATGAAATCTATTTGCTGTTACAAAGAATCGCACTCGAAACTGAGGAAAATAAAATGCATTAGGCATTGATTCTCCCCTTAAGGGGCTGAAGTTCTTATAGTGAAAACAGGCATAGACAACCAAAATGGAATATAAAGGCTGAATCAATCTCTCTCTCTCTCTCTCTCTCACTCGCACTCTCACTCTCACTCTCACTCTCTCTCTCTCTTCACACACACACACACACACACACACACACACACCCTCCATGTTCAGAACAGGGAAAGCAAACTTCTTACTGGAGAAATTTCGGTGTCATCAAATAAGGGCATTTGGGCTGAAATTGCAAAGGCAGGTAGGATGTGGATGAGATGAAAATGTATGTCTTATGCCATAGCTGGAACAATGAAAAGTCCACTGAGTTAGGATTTAAAGATGTGGATTAGAATGGGAGGCTAGCTCCTTGAATTATTCAGGTATGGCCTCAGAAAAGAATGCCCACACCCCCACACCAGGCTTATGTATGTAATGAAAATCATCATCTATGAGAGTCCTTCTCAAACTACATTTTTATGCAGATGGAATAGGGAAAGCTCTGGGGTATAGATAGCTCTGCTAGAGCCTTTGGCTGGGGAGAGGGCTCAAAAGTTACTGAGAACCTAAGTAATACCCCCTACCCAAGTTGAATGGCCTGGACATGTTTTGTTTACATGTGCTTGAGCATGAAGCCTACTGTGGGCCTCACGCGCATTTGCTTGATCTGTAGCAAGTATTTATGGAGGGCTTACCATCATGAACAAAGCAGGAAGCACCCATGCTCATGGTGCTGACCAGCTAGCAAGGGATGCAGAGATGAGTCAAATAACTGCACAAATGACTGTGTCATTGTAAGTTGTGACACGCGATCGGAAAGAAAGAACCACGATGCTATGAAAGCATCTGACTAAGGAACCAGCTCTGGGCCGAGGCGTGAATAGGCAGTAAGCTGACAACTAGGACTTTTATTGATGTGGTGCCGGGAACAAGAGGAATTATTCTAGAAGCTTCCTAAACAGAGTGCTGGGAAGGGGGACCAGGGGAAAGTGTGGGGCTGGAAAGCATGGCAAGTGCCAGCGCTTGCTATAGATCTTGAGCTGTAGGGAGCCCACTAAAAAGTATTAAACGGAGAAGTGCCATGTTTAGATTTTTGCTTTCTCACCAGGAATTAGACGCTTGCGAGCACTCTGTCACATTCACGTTGCCTGGAGACTCCAGGCTTGCTTGGCAATGGCCTGTGTTGCTTTATTTCTGTCACCGGTTTGGGATGGAATCTGGCAGATGGGCAGAGGGAGCAGACAGATGCTGGGGGAAAGGGAAGCTGGCGGTGGTGTCTGGGTGACTTGCTGTTGTGGTACATGGCTCTGCGTATGCCCATGCGTGTCTGCAGAGCTATCAGGAGAGTCTGACTCCTGGCAGGGCCTGATCACTTGTGCCCCTGTGTGCATCAGAGAATCACTGAGCGGCCCCGCTCAGCTCACCTCCAGATGCATTGTGGGAGGTGCACACAATGGAATCTTAGCTGCTATTCATACTGCAGGACTCTAGAACTCAGCTGTATTCTTGTTTTCCCCCACTCAGTCCTACATAACGCTTTTCCAAAATCGCTGTAGGAATTCTGGCCTTCTGGTCAGTTACCTCCTTTCTTTCTTCTCCATTTAGCTTTCTTTGCTTTCTCACATCCATACTCTCCTCTGCCCCTCAGTCCTGCTCCCATGAGACACCAGCCTCATAGCAGCTATGTGTGCCTAGCCCTGGGCTCTACCCACTCACCCTTGTCTCATCTTCCTGGTTGTACTCAGCAACTCGAGGCCAGTGGCCTGGCTCTCTTCCCCTTCCTCTTAGTCTTCACCATAAAATAGTATCCAATGGCCCTGCATGCAGGAATGCACAAACCAGTGCATCTGTGAAGGCTGCACATTACATGCTATCAATGCCAGTGATCAGAACAAGCCTAAGTTATCTCTTGTTCATTAAGACTTTGACACTGGAAGTTTGTTAGGTTCCAGCAGATGACTGTAAATACCCACGGACGGAATTAGAGTATAGCTGGTGAGCAACGGGGATGAGAGCCAGACATAAGTCAGATTAAAAGCTGATTCTCACTCCTGTGGACTGTGGTCATGGAGGATCCTAAACAAGGGACAGGCTTCCGTGTCCTAAGCAATTTCCATTCCATACTCTTGTTCTGCCATTGATGTGTCAGCCTTGTCCTGCAAATTGAATTATCTTTGAAGCTCAAGCTCAGTTTCTTTCAACCAAGAGATGGCATGAGTTGGGGCAGAAGGGAAGAAGAGGAAAAGAGGACAAACAAGAATTTAGAAGCATATGTACATGTACCAACTTCCCCCTGTGCAGTCATTATGTAATACAAATATGTACTACTAAAGGAAGAAGGTAATCGTAATTTTTTAATGTATTTGGTACAGGGTCTCACTGCACAGTTTGGACTTGTCATGATCACCCCATTTTCAGTCTCCCAGTGCTGGAATTACAGGCATGTGCCACCACGCCAGGTCTCCGCTGCCTGCTCAGCATGCCCAGGGGCAGTGCTGGTGCGGCATGTCGTGCTGGGGATCAAACCCTGGCCCCTGTGCTTGCCTAAGCAAGTGCTTAGTCTGCTCAGCTCTCTTGTCAGCCCTGGCAATAGTAATATAATAAATTTATATTTATTCTAGCAATAGTAATATCAACCACACATAGTTACAGTGAGAAGCACCAAGCAGCAGTGGATCTCAGATCAACTTTCTGATGAGTAAAATACCATGATGTATGTACGCACTTTTACTCTCCCATTGTCATAGAGGAGGAAACTCAGCAAATATGAGGAGCAGTGGTTTGAGCGTTTCTTGCTCCATCCCTAGATGCACACAGCCTGGAAGGGCCTTTTGCCTCCTACTGCCTGTCTGCACATCCCCACCAATGGCAGTGGCCTCCTCTCTTGGATCAGAGCGTCCTTTCCCTGTGTGCCACATGGGTGTATCCACTCTTAAGGAGCTTGTGGGGCATCTGGCCAGCTTCAGTCAAAGCGCGCAGAGCGCTGGGGTTGTTGGCAATTACTTTCCATCTCTAGCTGCTCCTGCGCCTTTGGAGTGTCCTAAGCTGCTGGGCAGAGGGCGCAAGGCCCCCCAGGGCAGCACTTAGAGGACACAGCCAAAACTAGGGTCCCTGGAGCAGTTGGGGGTCTAAGGAAACTGACAGCCAAGGGTTAACTCAGCCTGCTTGGGGATATTGGTTATGTAAAATCTCTAGGATGGAAATAGCTTTTGGACAATAGTTATTATTTTGTGTACAGCAGTAAAAATGTGTCATGGAAAACCATGGAAACACAGACACCAAACAAAACTTAGGTAATTATAAGACTAAAGATAAATTTCTTATATTTTTCTGAACATATAAACTTAAAATTAATGAATTTATTTATATTTTATTTATATTGTAACTTTAACTTAGAATTACATCTTTTATTACTTTTACTATTTCACATTAATTTTTAATAACTTTTATAAAAGCCCATTGTAGAGTTGTACCTTAACCTAATCAAACTATGCCAATTTTAGGATGACTAGTTGATTCTGAAAACTTTTCTTTAAAAATGGGATAGCATTTGTGTTCTCCCCTGAAAAAAAAGAATAGAAATAAAAAATAAAAATGGTGCTGTAGTAATTATTTAACAATTTTAAAATTATTTATGTAAATTTTTCTGATTTTAAGAACATTTCTAGATCAGTTGAATAATTTCCAATGAGGTTTAGTAGAATGACTAGTGGAGATAGTATTTAAGATAGGTTACTCATTGCCAACTCTGACGATAACTTGCTGTTTGACCTTAGGAAGTCGTTGTGTCCAGTTAGTTTCTAGATGTTTAACTATGGCTTTATTACAGTAGCTTCTTAAGAGTTATTAAACAAGAAAATGTCATTATTTATATGAAGGAGCTTTGAAAAACCAGAAGTGCTAGGCAAATGTAGGGTGATATAATTAACCAGGCTTCTTATCTATTAACATAAATGCACTATAAGTACAATGTGAGTAATTAATCTTTAGTGTTTCCTTGTGAGAGTGGTCATTATCTATGAATAAATCTATTTTGCAGATGGGAAAAATTGAAATTTTAAAGCTAAGTTTATCCCAGGGTTCAAAAAGTATGGCAACGCTAAATTGGAAAGGATTTCTTCATGTTCATGATTCAATTTACAAGAATGCCCTAAGTATATAGGTCATATAATGTCCATGGCTTAAGAAATTATTGTTTATCAACACTGAAGCCAAACCTCTGTGGCAGCAAGCGATAGAAATCCAAGTACTTGATAGTCCTGACTATAGAAATAGCTGGATTCTAGGATTTGATTGAGGCAGCAAAACCTAGACTACTATTTGAGAATCTTGCTAGGGCTGAAAGCAACCATGGCCACAATGCCACATGCTCAAACATACGTGACAATCTTTGTAGAGTTTTTACTGTATGTTGATTGTGTATCACTCTTTTTCTNAAAAAAAAAAAAAAACCTAGACTTTTAGATTGAGGCTTTCTCCACATTTTCCTCACTGACAGCCATACGGACACCACATATCCAAACCCAGCAGAACCAGCCTTTGCCTGGCAACTCACATCCATGAAGAGCAAACCTCTTTCTCATCAGCTCTACTGAAACCCTGGACCTGATGTCACTGAATAAAATCCAGAACACGTGTTTGTTTCTAAATGTGACACAGAGGTCAGAATATTGTGATTTTTTGGTTAGTCAAACATTATTTCCTACACCTTGGAGTGAGGAGAAGGAACAAGTGATTGTTCACTAAAACTATGTGGAAATTAGGGAAGCGTACTTTCCCGGGGGGAAGTTGGAGTGCCATCATGGAAGGAGTGCAGGTTGTATACTCAGTCCTTCCTTTTTGTTGTACCAGGAATCAAACTCAGGACCTTGTGCTTGCCAGGCAGATGCCATGCTGCTGAGCTACTTCCTCAGCACCACCCAATTCTTTAGAAAGAAAAATTTAGAAATGTTGAAGGAAAGCCATTGTCCAATGAGGGACCACACACTGAAGCCAGAACAGCCATAGAAGGGATCTTGGTGGGTGAGATCAGGTCAGAGGAACAAGGCAGGTAAGAGGTTTGAAATTCAGGCTGATGACTTCATCAGAGCTATGAAAGGTCTTGGTTAATCTCTGCCCAGCCAGAGCTGACAGATGCTTATGAAACAGTTTTAGAAGTTTCTACTCACCGCTGTCCACTTACCTAGAGGGACCCAGGAATTGCCTCTTCAGGCCACCTGGCATAGGAAGGCCCATACCTGGTGTTACTGAGCTACCCATACTCTCTCCCAGTGCCCAAGACACTTTATGGTCACTAGAGCTATTGTACACAAACTCTTTAACAGTCCCAGTTGGAATCTTGGCTGCAAAGCAGAGGAGCCCACATCACCAGATGGTTGGTTCTTCTAATTCGTTCCATCTCCTCTGGTTCTTGGCAAGAATGAAGCCTTCCCTGTGTCTGATGAGGGGGGTTGTGGGAGCCAGGATCAAATGAAAGCGGCTTTAACTTCTGTTAAGCAGGCGGTGACCTTAACCTGGCTCTTGTCCAATGTGAGCGGAGTAGCATGGCTCTTGCATGTTAGATTATGGATTCACAGTGGACTGAAACTCTAAAACACCCAGGGTTGCAGCTACTGAACAGCGCTTTAGCTACAAAAGCCATGCAACCTCCAGGAGAACGTGTACCCAGTCAGTCATGAACATTCACGGAGCATGAGGGTAGATTAGGTTATTATTTGACATTTCTTCACCGGAATACTTCCCTGATCCATTACTGTTATGTTTCACAATGTGACTTGCTTCAAAAACTGGAATATTGATAGATGTATTTCAAGCCAAAGCTATAAGAAGAATATCCAAGCCACAGTGGCACTATAAGTCTGGAACAGACAGAAATATGAGCAGCAAATGCGTCCACCAAACCAAGAGACTAAAATCTCAAACAAAGCTGTGCCCTCCCGATCTGCTGGCCCAACAGTGTCACAGTAAAGGGGGCTATACAGCCCTGAATCTAGGGCTTCTTGGTGCTACACTACCTGAACAATAGAGGCGGCCACTGTGTATTCCACACTTAGTCACTGAGAAATGGTGCAGAATGGTCTGGCCCTTGCCTCCGCGTAGCACGCTTTCTAGGCAGGGAGACAGGTAATAAATATATTTACCAAGTTTTAGAAAAGATCATTTCTAGAATGAAGAAGAAAATAACATGAGTTAGCATAATTATTATGCTAGAGAAAGTCACCCGCTTTAGCGAGGTGATAGAGAGTGAGGTTTCTGCAAGGAAGTCAGATTTAAACTTAGGCATAAACACTGAAAAGAGCCGGGCAAAAGTAAGCCACGCAATGGGATGTGAAAAGCCAGCCCCGAGGGCAGTGTGTATTGAGACTCACAATCTAGGACAGGGAGAAGAGGCACCCAGGATAATCTCCATAAACTGGGTCACCCAGCTGTCTTGCCTCAGACACTGGCTTCTCTCTACAATGTCATCTTTGGAAATCAAGGGCTAATGTGCACTGTCTGCCAGAGCTAGATGGCCAAAGGGTTCAGGAGTCACTGAGCCTGACAGATAGAGGATGAGGNNNGGGGGGGGGACACTGGCTGTACTCCTTGTCATGGTTCCAGGATGGCCAAGAGGTTTTTGTTTACATGGGAAATGTGTGTGTGTGTGTGTGTGTGTGTGTGTGTGTTTGTGTGTATGTTTTCATGCACACACACACATGCATGAACACACACACACGGGAGTGTTCGTTCTTTCACAGAAAGGAGCCAGCTGACTTCTAGGTCCCCTTTCAAGTGTGTAATTATGAAAGCAAATCTCAGATTTAAATTACGTGTGAAGGAAATGGTAATTTGAAACACTTCACCTTAGCTCTATGCCAGACTCTGCTCGCTAATTGATGTCTTTAATTAGGAAAAAGTCTCTTTTGAGCAAAGAGGACAAGCTCCAGCATCCCTAACTTATCTGCTGAAGCTATGGAGGTGCTACAGCCTCAAGGGAGGGCAGAGAAAGCAGCTCACTGCGCAAGCCCTCCACCGGGTCTTCACTCTAGACACTGAAAAGCAGAGGTTGGGGAAGGGGCTCATAGGGGTCCCTGGGCAGTGAAGTCCAGGAGGTTTATTGGTTTTGAGAAGACTGCCTAACTGGGCCTCTGACCTTCCTGGATGCCTTAGCATAGTTTCTACTCTGACTACTCTAATGGCCACTTCTTGGGCTATGGATTTCTCTGTGGCAAACCCTATTCTATCTGTTTGCTCATGGTGCAAGGCCTGTGCAAGTCCTCACACCACTCCCCCCTGTACCCCAAGCTGTGTAAGGCTGTGTTCTACCTGGCTTCTCCATCAAGATTTCTCTGACTCGCTCAGCTCTTTTATCTACTCTAGGGTCTGCCCTTTCCTCAAGATTCTGCCCTCTACATTTTAGAGTCCAACATAATTGAAAACAAAACCCGGCATCCGGCCTACCAAATCCATTGCTCTTCTTTACTCTATACCTGTTGAATCACATGGGCTCAGAGTAGGAGTGTCTAGCTTACAGGCATAGGCCCTGTCCAATTCTCCACCTAAGACCTGTGATATGTTGGTTTTATCACTACTCTGACTTTTGAACCCATCCCTACTTTTCTTCCTTTTAAAATGGATTATGGCTTTAGCCTTGTGCCAAGTCTCTCTATGGTATAATCCCCTTCCCTCACAGCTGGCAGATCAATTTTTGGAAAACTATTTACAATCTTGAACCTTCCTTATCCCTAAAACATCACTGGGGGCAAGCCTCTTTGCTTTATGTTCAAAACCAGCCCACTCTAGGACACTTGATCTTGTGATTTCAGTCTGCCTACCTTTTGAGACGTACCTACCTATAACTATGATCCAGGTGAGCATGGTAATCCAGAGTTTCCAAAAACATAGTTCTCAGTCTCTCACTATTTTTCTGTTCTTTGCACTACTGCCTCCAACTATCTGCTAACACCTAATCCAGCTACATAGTTGAGAAATATTTACCCAGCATCTCCTCTCTGGACATACAGCAGGCAATAAAATATAGAACTAGTAAATATAAGGATTCAGCACGTTATTAAATGCTACAAGCATAGACACTCATCACGAGACAACGAAATGGTCATTCCTTCTAGCTGATTCCATCATCTCCATTTTTGGGCAGGAATAAAAACTTCCTTATATCTGAGCAGGGAAGACAAGGGAAACCAGGATCAAATTAAGCTTAACTTCTGCTAAACAAAAAGCTCATAACAGAGATAATTTAGGTACATGTTCAGGGGGACATTTTACCTGAGACTTGTTAGAATTGCCAGAACTTTCTACAGGGATGGGAGCCCTTCTCCAACTATGCTGTCTAGTTTGGTATTTATTGGCTACATGTGCCTGTTGAGCATTTGAAATCTTGCTAGTAACTCTAAGAAACTACGTCTTTAACATTACTTAATTTTATTAATTTTGATTTAAGTAGCCGCATGAGGTTACTGACTGTCATATTAGCATAGATCTAGACTCTGGAATTTTCCAGAAAAAAAAAGAAAAGTCTATTGGCTTTAAAATGTGAGCTTATATATTAAAAAAAAAAAGAAAAAAAGAAAGGTGACAAGGAGAGCTAAAGCATTCTAAGCACAGAGTTAGTCAGGTATTTTGTAAGCCAGGATAAGGAAATGAGATTGATTTTAAATCCAATAAAATTAGTATTGGGTTTTAAGCTTGGGCATATGGTTGTATGACTGATTTTTTTTTAAGGTAAGCATGGCTCCTCATGGAGAAGGGAAAAATGATAAATTTAAGTGAAAATATTTTGTATCAGCCAGTTTTATCTGCATACCAAATAATTTGAAATTTGCAGTTCGTTATAAACAAAACTCTTTATTTTTAATTATCATAGTCTTCAGATTAGCTGTGTTACCTGTTCTAAACTGAATCTGTTGGATCCCAGGAGGGTTTAGGTCTACCTCATGTATCTTTGTTTGAGCAGTAGTGGTCAGGAGGCAGCTACGGAAAGACCCCTCCCATGGAGGATCACAGGAGCACAAGAGGCATTGCCTTCCCATGCAAATATATTTAAATATTCTCTTTGTGTCATGCCCTGTAGTATTCCATTGGTCTAAATAAGTCAGACAGGTGAAAGAGGAAAATATACATTGCTTTATTTATTTACTCATTTATTTATTTATTTTGGCGAACCTGGGCATTGAACTCAGGCCCTTGCTCTTGTCAGGGAAGCGCTTATTCCACTAAGCCAGCTCCCCAGCCCCTTACATTGCCTTCTATAAAGAATGACAAAGTCCTGTGACATGGAGAATAGTTGTGTAACACTCTAGTAATAATCCAATGTACCACAAAGGAGACTCAAGGAGACCAGATAAGAGGCTCCTATGATAGTCTAGGTGTTAAATGATGGTAGCTTAGATGGTAAAATGAGTTATTGTATCAGATATTATTACTGTGTTGCGAACCTGCCCTTCAATCCTTCAATAGGAGCTGATTTCCCCTTTCTTTTATTTTACTAGCTAACTTTTCTTTTGGTACTGCTTTGATTGCCCCTTTTGACTTTCTAACTTCTGTTCTTGAATAAAGGTCATAGCTCCCACTGAGGCCCTCTCTTCTCTTTGAGAGCAGAAGACCAAGAAAATATGCATTTGCAATTCAACTGTCTAAGACAGCTGCTCAGTAAATACCTCCAGAGTGGTGTAATGGTTTAGAGCAAGAACTTCTACTTTCCTAGTTTCGGATATTGAGTGGTCTTTGCAAATTACCATCCCAAAAACCTTGTTTCTTATTTTGTAGAGTGGCAGTAATGATGTGTTCCTCTTCAAGTTGTGTGGATTGAAGGAAATAAACTTGGAAAGTGCTTAGTGGAAGACCTGGCATAGCTTAAGTGGCCAATCACAGAGCTGTTATCATTTCTCCAATTTAATTGTGATGACAAGTTTCTTTGTAAATGCTCTCCAGAGTCTTCATCAGAAAATCTGTGGCTCTTGTTGATGTGAGGGACATGCAGAAGCAAAATGCTCTGGATGGGATTTTGTAATTTAGTTTGGAAATACTGAGATCTAAAGCACCTTTGATCTGAAAATGACAATAACAACAAAATCCCGAAATAGAGCCACTTTGCTACTTGTTTCCTTTTACCATCTGCCGAAAGTGTTCTCTTTAGTTTCTAGGTCTTACTTAGAGTCAGCCGCCTTAAAGTAATAAAATAAAATTTTAATTTTGTCTTGCATTTATTTGGCAATCACAGGTAACATACTGTGGCCTGGACACACAGTTCCTCGCTGCTGGAGTGAAGCACAGGGCAATGGTAACTAACACGCTTGAGGAATAAACTGCCCATAGAAAGTGAAGCATAGGATACAACAACTAATAAGAGAGTGGCTTTTTAAAAACATTTGTGTCTGGCTTGGGCCTGGCCGCTGTGCTTAGTTCCTTCTCGCTGCAGCCCTTGGAAGTGAACCTGTTGTGCACTTCTGGCAAGAGGTTCTGCTCCTGGATTAGTTGGGTGGTGCTGGCACCTAGTCTCTCTGCAGGGACTTCAGCTGCAGAGGATGGGTCGGAGGGCTCCAGGAGGAGCAGGGGAGCGTGGAAGCTCTCCCACACACTTGCAGGGCCTGGGCTTGGGCTGGCTCTGGGGGGTCGAGAGAGCGCAGCAGAAGTTCTCACTCATGCGGTGGGCTTGGGCTGTCTCTGGAGGGGTGGAGGGGTCCTGAGAGTGCAGCAGAAGATCATAGAAATCTTTGGGGTTTTGTTTGTTTGTTTTTGTACTGGGAATTGAACTCTGGACCTTGAAATTGCTAGGAAGGTGCTGTAAGAAGTCTTTGTTAACATGCCAGTGTTAAAATTATCCGTTGCACCAGATACATTAAAAAAATGTGTTGGAATAATTTAAAAATTGAGAGGCTCCAAATAAAATTGTAGCTCTTCTTGGAGTAAAAAAGAAAAAATTAAAAATAAATAAGTAAAAACATTTGTAACTGAGATAACTTCTGAAATGTACGTTTTGGCTTTCTTTGCCTTAGTGAGCTGTGTTGATTCTAGCTTAGAACTGTGTTGATTCTGTTGCTTTGATTACAAATACCCAGCAGGTCAAAGGGAACTGTGAACAGAGGGGGCCTGATTCAACTCTTTTCTAGCTATGGAAGTAGTGAAGAGTAAACATAGTGATTCTGGCAATTTGTGTGAATTTTTCAGAGCGTAGACACATTTAAGATATAGGCTGGCTTCAGACTAGTGAAATCTCTGAAGACCAGGCATACAAATATAAGTCATAGTACTAAAAAGTTTTATATCCATATATCTTCTTTTTACCCAAAGAAAGTTGGTTTTATTTAGTAGTTTCTAGAATAATTCTTGGTAAGAATAAGTTTACCTGATGTCTCATGTCCCATAACATCCATGTGTCTGCACAGCAAACCCCAAAGGCTTCTCTTAAAGGACTGCAGGAACTCTGATTGATGCAGGAATTCCAATTAGCGCTCTGTGCTCTGGGCCCTGGGCTCTGTCTGGTGGCACATGCCCATAATCTCAAATGCTAATGCAGTTGACCACCAGTTTAAGCCCAGTCTAAGCAATTTAGTAACTTACACCCTGTCTCAATGTAAAAAACAAACAAAAAAAGATCTAGGGATGCAGCTATGAAAGTCATGGAGTCAATCTTCAGTACAGCGAAAACAAACAAGCAATGGAAAAAGGACTCTCTCCACCTGGCTGACCACATGCTGTGACTTCTCTTAGAGAGTCACCATTGGGCTGTCCAGCACCTCTTTACCAAGAGAAGCATATCTTTTTGAGAAAAGCGCTGAATCCGTGGGCCAGTGCTGTGGGTTGAGCTCTGTCTTCTCTGAGCTCAGAGGCTGGAACTCTAACCCCTCATGTAATGGAGTTTGGCCAGAGGAACTTTGGGAGGTAATTTGGTTTAGGTGAGGTAATAATTAGCTCTTAGGAGGTTAATAGGTTTTCTCTGAGGTGTGAGTGATGATACCAAGTTACGGAGTCACAAATTTAGTCATGATAAAGATACAAAGTAGGAGATTACCATTCTTCAGGATCTTGAGAAAATTTTAATACATTAATTTATCTTGTTAATTTTTACAAAGAGGGTGAAGTGTACATTTTCTCAACTCAGTGGTCCCTCTCTTGGCTGAGTTGTGTTCTAGGATCGCAAGAGGCTCCAAGCCCGGATTAATTTTATCTTACATGTGGCAAAATGAAGGCCCAGATGGCACAAGGGACTTGTCTGTAGTCCTTTAGAGGCTGGGTCACTTTTCTACTGCAGGTTTCCTGTCCTCGGGCAAGACCTCCTGCCATTCTTCTGGACTCACCATCAATCCCTAGAGCCTCTCCTCAGAACACTCTTACCAAGTTCATGGAATTACCTGTGATTTCACAAGAACTGGCAGATGCCCACAAACTCTTGCCAACTTGGCTCAACCAGGCTTGAGGCTCTGCTTTCCTTTTCCTGCCCCACAAAGCCAATTCTACATCAGCCACGGTCCACTGTCCACCCAGGAACTATCACCTCACGTCTCCACTGCTGTGAATGAAAAGACCCCAAGTCAGTTCCAGAAAGAGATGGTTTGGAATAGATTATCTTTACTGCGACATACATAGTTAATGTGAAAAAGAAAAGAGCCAACCTGCTCAGCGAGGCTGAGGTGGAGATGCTGAGCTACAGTAGGGAATGTGACAAAATTGGGAGAGATTTCTAAGCCTGAGGCAGCAAAACTCATTTTGCCCTGGGCCTTTATGTGAAGGAACTAAATCAATTCTTAGAGATACTGTATAAAAAAAAAAAATTCAGCTAGTCAAAGGCATGGAAAGCATTTCTAGGGAGGAATGAGCAGCAGGTCTAGGAAGAAAGAACAAGTGAGGGCAGGCCAGTCTTCATGCCTAACTCCTAACTAGCTACCTTGGACAAAGATTGCACCTCTTATGTGCAGCATAAGAAGCCAAAACAAAGGCTAAGAGGGCTAAGTTCAGTTGGGTAGACTTTTGTTTAAAATGTCAGAACCCGTCCTGACTGTGTGGATTGGCTGACACGGCTGAACATTCTTTCCCTTTCTCTGGTTCAGGGCAACTCCCAGTCGGCAAGGTGAACCGGAAAGCCCAGAATCATCTACTATCTGCCTGCTCACTCCACCTTGATGAGCTCAGGCTTGTGTCTTGACTGTTAGAAAGTCATCCAGCAGCCCTTAACCAACAGAGATGCATCTTTTTCGAATAAAGTGTTGAATCCACAGGCCGGTGCTGTGGGTTGAACTGTTTCTTCCCACACTTCATAGGCTGAAATTTTAACCCCTGATGTAATGGTATTTGGACAGAGAGACTTTGGGAGATAATTTGGTTTAGGTGAGATTGCAAGGGTGACTTCTCATGAGGCAAGTGGTTACCCTATGTTAAGAAATATCCAAGGACTACGCACTCTTTATTTCTTCTTGCCCCAATGGAAGGCCATGTGAACTCAGAGATGCCAGCTGTATGCAAGCCAAAGAGAGAGAGCGCCCTTCCCAGAACCCCACATGCTGGCTCCTTGGTCTCTGACTTTTAGCTTCCAGAACTGCAAGGAAAATGAATATCTGTTGTTTAAGCTGCTTGTTCTCAGGTACTTTGCTGTGGCAGGCTAAACTGAGTGACAAAACAAATGGTAATGGAAGTGTTTCCTCCATGAAAAGTGATATATTGATGGTGGGTAGGAAGCAAATGAAATTTAAGCAAAAGAGTGGAGGGGGTGAATTTGGGAACTGGAGGAAATCCTATGGACTAGTCCTAGGAGTTTGACAGTTCTGCTGAAGGCTGGCCCCGTGCCCAGCCTCCTCCTACTTCTCTGCATCTCACTAGACCAAGAAAATACGCACATCTGTTACCCACAAATACTCTGAATTCCCCCGCCAACGCAGATCCCTGGGAAAACCTAACACAAGCAGAACAGAGGAAGAGATGTACAGGGTACTTGGTGTTTTTCAGGAGGAGGGCTGATTTTTCTGACACCCTCTATCATGGTCTCTTAATTCGTTCTGAGTCAGTGAGCCACAGTGTGGCCCAGAGGAATGATGGAAATAGGACAGTGAGGCTGATGCCTTGGTGCTGAGGCTGATTAGCCTGTGATCTCGAGCAGCTCACTGATTCTGTCTTTGTTTACTTTTCCTTCTGTGACCCTAGCCACTTTTAAGTATCTCTCCTCCCATGTATTCCTGCTGAACAGAGATCCTAATGAGTGGTGATTATGAGCCCAGATTTTGATTCCAAATATCACCTGAATTCTACAACTCTTATTTGTAAAGCATTGATAAAAATTATGTAATATCCCTGAGTTCCAGGCGTCATAGCTGACAGATCAGGTTGATGACAGTCCCTAACTGAATGGTCATATGCAGGCATTCAATGAAAAATTGAAATGCTAAACATAAGGTCTAGCAATGCCCAGCAAATACTAGTTCAATTTGGCTTCTACGGTGTTTCAGCCTCCTCAAATGGACCTGCTGTGACACACCGCCAGCCCTTGACTAGGCTGGCCTAAGAAACTCCTACTCACCCTGCACACACAAATGAAAACCCATGGCTCCCAGGCAAGGCCTTACTGGTGCAGGTGATGAAAGCTACACTCCCTGGGGAGCAACTCGGTGGCTTTCTCCACTGATTGCTCATCTCCCATTGTATCATGATAAATGTTTCTGTTCGTTTGTTTCAATTTTGATAGGCCTGCCTTTCCTTACCTGTGTTTTTGGGCTCAAGGGCATGGAATCACTTCTTAGACTCATGCTGAACAATTCTGCCTCTATGTTTCTTGTAGACATTTTGCAGTTTCACTTATTACACTGAAGTATGAAACCCAGTTTTGAACAGAGTCTTACCTAGGAATGAGATAAAGATTTTATTTTATTTCTGTACAAGTAAATACTTTTTCGAGTGATCTTGATTGGAAACACTGTCCTTTCACCATTGTGTATTTGTGACAATTTTGTGCAAAGTCAACTGACGTCTGTTGTGTGAATTTTTCTCTATTATAATTCACGGGCTGATGAATGTTTTTGTGCCAATGCCATATTGTTTTGGTTATTGTAGTTTTGTTACACCTTGAATATAGTTGTACTGGTGATTCAAGCTTTAGTTTTTATTCTCATTGATTTGATAAGTTGAAGTCTTTTGTATTATCATACAAAATGGAAGACTTTTTCTCTATTTTTGTGAATGACTTTGAACTTTTATAGGCATTTAATTTAACATGAAAATAAGTAACCCTATTAAAATGGGCCAGGGCCTGAAAAATTCTTTCTCAAAGGATATAAGAATGACCACCTGATAGATGAAGATGTTCAATATCACCTACTGTATGAGATGTGCAAATCAAACTCACTATGAGTTATCACCTCATACCTATAAGGACAGCTGTTATAAGAAAGATAAAATATGCTTCTGGACAAGGATATGGAGGAAAAGGAACTTTTAGTATCAATGGGAATGCACAATAGGACAGCCACTTTTCAAGGAGGTGCCTCATAAAACTAAAAATAGAATTATCATATGATCCAGCAGCCCTATTTCTGGGTACATATAAAACAGAAGTGACAATCAGTAGGTCAAAGAGATTTCTGCACTCCCACAATCACTGAAGCACTCCACACAGTAGCCAAGACAAAATTTAAGGACCCTCCAGCAGATGAATAGATTTTTTAAAAATGTGGTATACATGCACAGCGGAGTCCTTTAGGCCTTTAGAAAGGGTGAGATCTATCATTTGTGAAAATGTCAGCGACTCTAAAAGACCTTGTGCTGGGTGAAAGGAGCCAGGCAGAGAAAGCCAAATATCATGTGATCCGACATGTAAGTGAAATCTGAAAAGGTAGTATGCAGAGTACAATAGCATGGTGGTTACTGGAAGCTGAGGGGGAAGCTAAGGAAGGAGAACTACTGTAAGGGAGGAAATCCTGGCAAGCCGTTAACTAGCAAGGTGAAAACAGTCAGAATATACTCTGTGTTTCAAAATGGTGGAGAAATTGATGTTACATGTTTGTACTGTAAGTGTGTGGAGGTGATAAATCTGTTGATTTGCCTGATTTGTACATTCCTGATTTTCACAGGGTATTCATGTACGAAACTGTCACACTGAACTCTATAAATACATACAATTAGTATTTGTCAAAAATACAAATAATTATGTAGAAAATTTCAGTCTCCCTGGATCCCACATTTCTCCATAGAGTAGATTTTTTTTAATTTAAATTTAATCATGCTCTCATGGCTTCAATAAGCAAAACTTGCTGAAGGATCATCGGCATGTGGGTGGACAGGTAAGGGTAGAATAGGTGGCTAGCAACACAAAATATCCTCTTCAAAACCATAAACATAAAGGCCAGCCAGACAGCTCAGTGGACTAAAGTGCCTGCTTAGGCAGACGCGGGGACCAGGTTCGATCCCAGGCATGCCATGCTAGCCCTGCCTCTGAAGTGCACTGAGACAGTGATTGAGACTGGGTGCAGTGTCGCGCGCCTGTCACCGCAGAGCTTGGGAGGCTGAAAACAGGAAGATCACTTTGAGTCCAATCTGTGTAGTGCTACCCTGTAGATCCTGTACTAAATACATAAAAATATTATCAGTCAGTGGTTACTAGAGAAGCAGATTTAATGGAAGATACAGGAACACAGAAGAATTTACAAAGATGCCTTACAGTGGTTGACTACAAAAATAGGTATGGAAAAGTACAAAAGAGTCTCTGAGATTGGGAACTGAAGGCTCCCACCAACGCCCAGAGCCCACTATGGTATTTGCTCCATCGGGTCCACATCCGGGGGCCAGGGCCTGCGATGAAAGCCAGGAGACAATGTCCAAGGTGAAGATGAAGACCAGGTCTCCTCCTCAGAAACAGAAGCAGCCTTCCTTCTTCGTTTCCCTTTCACCCATTCAGGCGACAAGCCCCCTCGTGTGGGTCTTCTGCCTTCAGTACATCCCCTCAGCCACACCCAGAACTGTGCTGATCCAATTTAGTTGGGCATTTCTGACTCATATGAGCATAATCAGTTAACTATCTTGCTGGCCAGGTTACATAATTTTTCGCGAGTTTAATAATTATGTGAGCACCCCAAACTTAGCATCCCGTGGTTAAAAAAGTGTTCACCATTTACTCCATGTGTTGATAGCAAGCATCTCACTGGATCCTCAGAGTGCTTGCTGGGGAACAGAGAGTAGTGCGTGTTCTTATTTTACCAGTGAGCAAAGGCCTAGCAAAATCCTGAGGCTGCGCAGTGTTTCAGCAGTGTGAAAAGATCTGACCTTTAGCCCTCTGTACACTGCTGACTTGCCGTCTGACCGTGGCTAAGACACACGCCCTGTCCAAGGTGTGGATGAGTCTGTGAGGCTCTTTTTTCCTCTGGAATCATAGAGGCTGCAGAGTCCACTGTGTACAGGAAAACAGCAAGGCCTGCCCTTTCCAGACTTCCCTCCACAAGGGAAAAATACGTGTGCTCTTTGAACCCATGAAAGCACTTGGGCAGCATGCGGGAGTGCAGCGGTGGGCCGGATGGATTCTCTCTGAACTGGTGACTCAGCGTTCCCATGCCAACAGAGGGGAAGAAAAGAAAAAATGGGAAAACAAGAATCAAACCCAAACACTGCGCTTGAGCTGTGCCTGAGAAAAATAGTCCACTGATGGAAATACTGAGGGCCGTATTTTGTGAAATAAAGCCCTCAGCTTGATTGACCTTGATGGCTGGCGCCTAGCATGGATGATAAATGAAGAGAGGTTGGGTAATTGAGAGATGGGCAGGCTGAGAGGGAGCAGGCACTGGGACTGCAGCTCCTTATTTGTACAGGCATCAAGAGAATACATCAAGTGCATCAACAGTGGGAAAACCAAATTGACCTGAAAGATGCCAAGATGCCTTCTGCTTTTTTCATGGGCCTGCCACTCCCACCACTAACAGGACGCACAAACCAACAAGATAGCTCTCTCTCTCTGTGTCTCTGTCTCTCTGTCTCTGTCTCTATCTGTCTCTCTGTCTCTGTCTCTCTTTGTCTCTCTCTCTCTGTCTCTGTCTCTGTCTCTGTCTCTCTGTCTCTGTCTGTATCTGTCTGTCTGTCTCTGTCTCTGTCTCTGTCTCTGTCTCTCTCTCTCTCTCTCTCTCTCCCCCTTCCTCCCTCCAGCTGAACTGGATTTCAATTTCTTGCCAGCATTTGAGATCCCCAGAGTGTCTAGATGGCTTTATTTTTCCCTCCACCACATGCTGACTGGTCATTCTGCTAATAACCCCAGGAAGGGTGGCTTTCTCTCTGTCTTGAGGACAATAGGATGTCTGAGCTTCCGAGACTAAACCCACCAGTACTGCCCAGCAGCACATGAAGATTTAGGGCAGAGACCCATCGGGGACCCTTAGTAGGACCCTTGGGTCCTTAGAAAGGGAGGGACGAGAGCAGGCAAGGGAAACAGATGAGACGTGAGCAGATGGGGAGCTAAGTAGCTGTGGCAGCTTCTCCTAAAGAGATCCCAGCTGGAGACGTGTTCATTAAATCCGCTGAATAGTTCTCTATTTCTCTCTCCCAAATCCTCATGCCTGGTTCATCAGCAAGTCTGTCAGTGCCAGCTCCAAAATCTACTTTGACTCCACACCCTGTGCTTCTGTCTCCACCACTACTGCATGTTCCGTACCACAGTCTCCTTTACTGTGTATCAATACATGCACCTCTGGCTGGTCTTCTTGTCACCTGCCAGGCCACGTATGACTCAGATGCTAGAATAATTTTTTGTATAGATTAGAAAATAGTATTAAAACAGAAAAATTACAAGTGATACAGAATTTCATTTAACAAAGTATTATGAATTTCACAGTATTTGTTGTAATGCAAAGTGTTGTCTCCCAACCAGTTATTCATATTACCAGATATATGCATGCAAACTAAGAAGAAAAAAGAAAGAAAATGTAAGAAATTAAGAAGTGAAAAAGGAGAAACAATTTTTAAAATGAGACAAAGCAAAGTGCTATCTGCTCCTTTCCATAGATTGGCAGAAATGCACAGTACAGTTGTCCAAACCATCCTGCTTACATGTATAGATGTATCTCTTTCCTCAACTCCCTCTCCTGTCTTCTCCTCAACTCAGTAACTCTTTGCTTTTGAATAAGTTCATTCCCTTGTCCCATTATCTATTGTACCCTTCAGATTCCACTTTCTTCTTTAAGGTTCTCATACTAAGGAGACAACATGAGGTTTGCATATGTAGGTCTGATTTACTTAATAATATGGTCTTCAGTTGCATCCATTTACCAACCACAAAATTTTTAAATGTATTGAGATGAATGTATCATCTCCCTACTTTAATAACTAAAGCTGCCCACCATGACTAACACAGGCCACCTTGAGTCCACCCTGCTCCACTTTTGCCTCTTGTGTGTTCCACCAAGAGTTGAATTCCAGCTGGCCAGGCCGTGCTTCTGTTCCAAAACACACCAAAGTGCTATCTGCCCTGAAGCTTCTGCATGAGGGCTGGGCTTGCTTCTGTAAGGCTCTTTCTTGGGTCCTTCCATGCCATTGTTCAAAGCCTGGAATATGTGCTGTTTCCTCAAAGAGATCTTCCCAGAATACTCTCCCTAATGTGAATCTCTGATTACCCTTGTTCCAGCAGTGCTTATTTTCTTCAAAGCATTTTCTATAGAAAATATCTTGCCTGTTTACTTCTACTGCAGGCTCCATGAAAACAGGGTCTGTTGCTTCTGTCTCACTCTATTCTTTTGGTTATAGTTATAGATATAAATATATGGCTGGGGAGATAGTCCAGTGCCGTAAGCACCTGTCTGGCAAAAGCGAGATCCTGAGTGCAATCCTTGGTACCAAAATATGTGACTTTCTACACTGTGGTCCTTCTTTGTGCCTGACATTGAACTCAGTCCTACAGACATAGAAATGAACAAGACAGGGCCAGAAGCTGCTCACAGCCTAATGAGGAAAACTAGGATGCCAGTACTTTCAGGATAAGAATTATAATGATAAATGTTGAGCCTACCTTTAATTCAATATTCACTCAGCACTGGGAAAAGCATTTCATTTGTATTTTTTTCACATGATTGCTGCAATGACCCTACAAGTTAATGTTGTCACATTTAAACTACAGAACAACTCATTAGTTGGGTGCAAAAATAGACTCAGAAAAGTTCAAGAAAGGAGAACACTAAGACAGCAACGAAGTGGCTGAGCAAAATTTCAGTCCAGGAACCATAGCTCTCTTCTACAGCTGTGCCCTGAAAGATGGTACCACGATTCTAGAAATGCAGTCCTCTTGGACCAGGAGTGTTTACCAAGTAACTTCTAAAGCCCACTGAATGCTTCCTGCTCAGACCTCCTGAATCAGACTTGCTCTCTGTGTCCCAGTTCACAAAAGACTTGTTCTTTCCAAGCCCTGTAAATGATTCTGATGATACTTACAATTGTTTGAAAGTCATTGCCTGATGAAAGACTTACTTCTAAGGGATCAAGAATTAAAGTGGGCTCCACATTTTTTTCCTACAACTCAGATCCCAGCTCAAACTCTTGAGTTTGGCTGGTTTTCATATCCAAGGGTGAAGAAACCATACTGTGACTCAAATTGAGCCAGTTACCCTGCATGACTCTGGCCCCAGGACCCGAGCACATAAACATCCTGATGCCCAGGCCCTGTGAAGATAACTAACAAGAATGGGGTGAAGTCTGTGACCCCATAAGGTTTGAGAATGGGCTCCATGGGGTGAAGGGAAGAGGGAGTTAGAGAAAGAACCAGAGCCAGGCTGCTCTCTCCCCAACGCAATCACCTAGGTCTGTAGGAATGCTTTAGACACCAATGCTTTGGGTTTGCACTCGTGATATAATAAATAATAGTTATAAGAATAATAATACCACATATTTTGGGACATTTTAATGGCATTTGCCATTCTCATCCTCTTATTTTACTCCCTTAAGCATCACTCCAGTGATACAGAGTAGGATTAAACGTGCTGATAATGGTTCTGGCTAGGAAACAGGGCAAGTGAAGGGGTATCTCTGAGATCTCATGGCCTGTTACATTCATGGTAACAGCAGTTAATGTGTGTTGGGAGGACTAAGAGAACCAGGCTGTATGCCAGATGTGTCAACGGTAATTAATTTATAAAACCTTTCCATCCGAGGCTTCTGTACTCTCAAGTAGGCTGCTTTAGCAAGCAAGTCTTCTCTTTTTTCTCCAAATATTTTTGAATTCTCTCATCACACGTTCATTTTATTCACTGAGTCTTTAGCTTACACAACTGCAGAGGACGTCAAGGGCACAGGGTGAGTGCACTGGCCCACAAGTTGCAACTTTCCCTTGGGGGTCTGAGCAGTGCACTGCCACCCACGGTGGAGGCTTCTGGGACAAAAGCAAATTATTGACCAATTTAGAGTCTGCCTGTTTTGGAGTTCGCTGCAGCCCTCTGAAGCTAGCAGAAAAGATGATTTGGCTCCAATCAAGCACTGGAAGTAGGAGGCCAGTCACAAAGTTGTTAGAGAGAATGAGGACTTTGTCAGACTCATGCAGGCCCACGTACACCGAAGGGGTGCAAAGAAGGTATGCCTAGGAGGGCAGGGTGGAGGTGGGGCTTTGGACACCTGCTGCTTGAAGGTTCTAGGGCAGCGCCCCTTACCCAGCCTGTGGCTTTGGACAGGACACTCAGTACATCCAACTCTCTGCTTCTTCCTCCCTGACATAAGAACCTGGCTTGTCAACTTGCTTCCTTCGTATGGGACCCTTCAAAAATCAAATGTAAGAATTAATAATGATAACTGCAACAGCAAACATCTATTGAGCAATTACGTGTCATATTCCCTTTTGATGGCTTATTTTATTGAATTTCAAAGCATCCACTGGGAGGCAGGTATTGTTTTAGGCCCCGATTACACATGACAGAAAGACGATTAGTGACTTAAAAGGACTCCCTGGAGAAGGGGTAGAGAAAAGATTTGGATACAGGTTTGTTGCAACCCAGAGTGACTGCCCTCAGGTCCCTATACCAGGATGAAAAAAAAATGCAAGTCATGATGACAAAAAAGGGTAGAATCCAGAGAAAAAGAACAAAAGTAAAGCCTTGAATGGAGAGCCACTAGCTAGGCCTCTGGGAGTGCAAGTGCTTCCAGATGCTGTCCTCAGAATAAAAATGATACCCTGGGCTGAGCTACCAACCTCAAGCTCTAGGTGAAGGTTTCAGAGCTGAAGCCCACCTTCACAAAGGATGCTTTCTGCAGAGTGATTTAATATATGGCAGACAGTGACGACGCTATCAGAGACCAGAGAAACCAATGATGGGGCAGAGGGCGTGGGAGGCAGCGGAAGACTCTGGCGGGCGATGACGTGCTGCCGAGAAGCCAAAACCACACTTTGTTTACCTCCACTCCCAG